>JAVFBZ010182476.1:0-11316 GCA_032466195.1 Katharina tunicata
CTGAGGTTGGACAGCTCGAGCTGATACATAGTCGCGTATCCTGCACTGTCATTATAATCTCTTTATATTCATACTGTCATACTTACAGCACTGGAGGAACAGTATCTTTCCAACAGCAAAAACAATAAAGTGACTTTACATGTTATGGTTGTGTTAGAGGGGCTGTCTACTGTTGGAATAGAGCGCCGTCATGTAAGTGAAATACCCTTGATCATGGCGTTAAACACCAATCAATCAATCAATCAATCTTCACATGTATCTGCCTGTAGCAAATTGTAAAAGTTTGTTTGCAGTACCTGTATTTATCCCTTTAATATTAATCAATTCAGTGCATTCTGATTTATTAACAAAGTTTATTAGTTCACTGTTAAAGAGACTTTGATCATATCCTTTGCATTCTGTGGAATTTAATTTGGGTTTTTAGAATTGATAAATCCCACAAAACACAATATATATTGAAAGTCACTGTTCTGGAAGTGCTGAGCTTCATCTTCTTTTCAAGGGAGCTGACAATATGATGTATGAGTATTGTTTTTCGTGTGGATTCAGTTTTCCCTTACTCTTACCTTACCATCAATAAATACCATCAATGTTTCTGTGTTAACTGAGTATTGATTTGTCTTCACAACCTGACAGCACTGTTAATTTCGTATGTGTTTCCGGTCACTGATTACATAGTTAACACAGCTTCTCAATAGCTGGTTTCTATTTTCCCATTTTCCAAAAAGATTGCATTCAATAGGTTTTAGCACAAATTTTTGTTGTTGTTGGTGTATTTGCATCTTTTTGTGAGTTTATCCTTTACTCATACAAGGAACTATAGACCTTTACTTTTAGAGTAATACCATGAAATGTGAACATTTGGGATTGAAAAAAACTGATTTACACTTTTTGTAGAGAAAAACAAGGTTTTGGCCTTTTTTTCAGCATTTTTGAAGAAAACTTTCCTTAAGTTCTTTTTGTTTTCTTTAAGAACAGTTTAAACATTTTGAGCTTCGATAGTCCCTACAGTTCAATAATACAAGACATGCGGTTCGCGTCTAGTTTAACCCAAGATGTCAAAGTTGACAAAAGTTCCAGGCATTCAAGTAGTTATTGGAACTTGACATTTATTTCTGAGACTGATAGGTTTATATATCAATTGTGGTACATCTAGTCAGGCATGTGTTCATGGCTTTCCCCAATTGTCTTTTGAGACACATGACCAGCCTTTAGCAATGAATCTATTGACCAGTTGGAGAAAGTCTTCGAAGTTGATTTTGTGGCACAATGCTGAAATGGTGAGATGCTGTGACATGTCCCGATATATAAAGGAATTGCCTAATTCTAATTGACTTTAGCGATTTCAAAGGGTTATTAAGGACAGCTGAAAGTGATATGCCTTTCCTAAAATGTTAAAGTTGAAGCTTTTTATTTGGAATTTGTTTTAGAGTTTGTATATTTCTGTTTGTTTCTAAAGAAACTATCAGTCAGTAACTATATATTACTGTGTCTTTGTTCTCTCTGAGAAAAAGAACATCAGAAAAATGTTTTTCTTCATATGAGTAAAATAACACTACATGCAGCATAAAGGCCTAAATGTAAACAAACATAAGAACTAAAAGAGGGATTATAAGGGGAAGGTTTGGGTGTAAGCTAGTTTAATTACAGTACTGTCCATAAAACCATGCTCAATACATTATAGCAATATGTGATTGCTTCCCATCGGTATGTGGTTCGGGCACAACTCTGTGTGTTACCTTTAGTTTTCAATACTCTTTCATACTGATATATTTTCAAAGCTGGTCTCAAGTTGTTTTGACAAAAGTTATTCAGTGTAGGATTGATTCATAGCTGCTCAGTGTGTTGTGGGATGGGTTCAGCTTGTTAAAACTGAAGGACAATTAAGTGAAATAAAGATAAACAAACTCTCTAGAGGCTAATTTTTTCCGAGTAATTACCGTTAGTCTGGCCTCAAACTGTCTTACTTTACTGACCAGTCCAATTATCCAGAACCAGACAACTCTTTTCAGGGAGGAAGTTAAGATTTACTCTGCTTTAATAGCTCAATTGTTTGCTTGTTGGAATCTGGGTGGATATTGATTCTTCAGTAATCTCGGAGTGAAATGAAGTGTTATCTGGACGGATTTGTAGAGAGAAAAACTCAATGACAAGATGGAGCCCAGTTTAATCAGTCTTGAAACCATCTGTCATTGGAAGAGGAACAGACAAGAAAAACAAAAATGCAGAGATATACTGTAGTTTTAAAACAGAAATGAAGAGGTTGTCAGTGCTCATTGAGCTCTTGGTCTGTATTTTTGTCTGAGATTAATCCCTGAATTGTTCATAGATTACTCTGGTGTTTTACTCAAGCCATTTAACAAAAATGTGAAAAACATGTTGTCTTGTCATTCTTGTTCTCTTTATAACAGTGTTATTGCATTTCTTACTGTTCTTGGGTAGGTTGCTTAAACCAAGTGTAGTTATAATTTTAGTTTATTGGATTGTATGGTTCTGTAAGCATCAGTCCTGGCTCTCAGTCAAGTGACAAGCTTGAGTCACTTCCCAAGCCCCCGGGCTAGATCATACAACCCCATAACATATTTATTATAAATTAAATAAAATTAAAGCTCAAATCATACCACAACGGGGGTTTGATTGCAATTTTTGTTTAATTCCTTTCTGTAATCATTGACATGTAACCTCTTTTTGTTGAATCCAATATATATCTCATTGAAATAAATTGTTTTGTTATTGGTTATAGTAAACTTAAATATTATTTGCTTAAGGTTTTTATTAAATCATTGTTGCAGCATTATTTACTATTTTTTACCTATAGTGGCTTGACAGTTTTAAATGTGAAAGGTTAGTATTACAAAATGTATCAATTACCAGGCTTCATTGGGGTTTAAAACTTGTGGTTACAAATGATAGGTTGTCTATATCACAGACTTGGGCAAGTGGAAACATTTTGTGTAGTTATGACCTATCTGTTCTGTCCTCATCAGTCATTCCAAGCAGGCACAAACAAGATCAATATAATTGTACGATAAGCAGAATCGGTATAAAGAGAGAAAACTGATTCTCAGACAGTTTCGTTGAATGTCTCCTTTATATAACATGTCTGTTGGTGTACTGGTCGATACCAATGATTTTCTATTTCCTCTTACAAGTAGAAGTATCGGTCTGCTTTTCATTCCAGTCATGTGGGTAACCCGTGACCGATAGCTCTCCAGGGGTAATAGGGTATCATCTAATAAAGGGAAGATTGGTTCACTTGTAAATGTAGGCTGATATTCAATAACCCTCTTAGTAACGACACAGCCAATTGAGTTGAATTTCAACAGAGCTGTATCAATTCCCAATGTTCAGGTCGTTAGTGTATAACACAGATGGAATACTTAAATATCTAATTTGGATTTCATAAACTGTTTGACAATTAATGCGGAATTTATCAAGACATTTATTAAATCAACTTCACCCTTTCAATTCCCCCGCAAGTGTCAATATTAAAGCGTGCTCAACAATATTTTTTAGTCCATAATTTATCCTTTTGAAACCTGTCTTGCTGAAATAATGGTGTTAATTTTTTATTTTTTTCAAGCAATGACAGTTCCTTCATTCCTAAAATAATTAAATGAAAAAATCATTGAAGGTTATCTGCTGTAAACTGTCTACAAGATCCATATTTATATATCAGGTTTGTTTTAGGGACACTGTTCATGAAGTGTTCCTACACAACTTATAAGCATACAGAACATGTCTGCTTGGTTATCCTAACCACAGCTTTCAGTTTTATGTAGGTCCCCACTTTTTGCACCATATGGTAGTTTTGAAATGTTTTTGGCATGAGTACACAATGCTGTCTACACGGTGAACACACATCATTTGTTACATGTTTTGATGCACTGTAGTTTACAGTGTGTACAATTGTTATGGTTTGGTTCCTGTCCTATTTTCCTAGTTATAAACTATTTGAAAAATCCCCAAAAGCCTCTTAAAACTGACTTGTTTTTTCTGTTCAACAACATATAATCAAGAAGTCACCATTGTTTCAGCTGCATAAAAAGACTCATGAGCAGCATGATTTTCAGCTGACTTTGTATAGATAGTTCTTTTACAACCGAAATACATCACAAACACACCTATACTTAAGACAAACTAAACTATCTGGTGTTCGGATTTTATATACACATGTATAATATTAAGTCTGATCTAGAACATGAGTAGATTTATCAGCTTTAATTAGTCGTTATCCCTGTGACAGTGTGATCACTCTTGATAAAAAATATATAAAATCTCAGACAAATTCTATCAGTCCAACTACATGTAGCTGTGTCCCTCACCGTTTTTGACAAATATAGTCTAACCTTGTCCAGGTTGTCTAGCCTGTTACTTTGATATCCTCAACACTCCAAGAGGTATCAATCTTGATAAATCCGATCTTGTCTTCATAACTTCAGATCGAATAACAAGGCAACACAGGAGGTTGAACCCTGTTGAGAGAGTATCGTCTGAGGAAGTCAAGACTATACGTCTTCTTGTGACATAAATGTGTCAAAAACTTAAATCGGCCTCATTGTTTTTAGTCAAATCTTGTTGAAAAGTGCCTTTAATTCACTTTAATTGTGGATTAAAAAGTATGGAAGTTACAAAGTATGTTTTTCTGAATGGAATATGGAGAAAGAATTTAGGTGTTTAAGGCTAAGCTGATATGATATAATATAAATAATCGGAGAGATTGGAATATAAAAATAAACATTTTATTAAAACTATTTTAGCCACAGTATGGAATCTCAAATCAACTTGAAAACGAGAAACAAACATAAATTCTTTCATTGGTTTAGTAGTTCAGATGTCGAGGGGATTTAAATTTTTCATTTCACAAATGGGAGCAGTTGCGCTAATTGAGTCACATTGATATGATAGGTTTCCATGGAAATAGTTTAACACCTCCCATAATTGATTATTGTGTTTGACTGTACGGTATCTATAAGATGCCTACTGATAAGCCTTTGTTGCACAAGCCTTTGTTGCATGAAGGGAACTTTTTAATACTTATCTTTCTGGGCTCTTGGTATAATTAGTACTCCCAGCACATGCAGATACAGTGCTTTGGTGATAAATGTTTCATGTGTGCTAGGGACAAGTTTAACAATTTCCGTGATGTATTTTTTAATGCAACCCTTATGATTGATTATATCAAAGCTTTGTGACAATGGAAAAGAAAAATCTTCATTTTGTCTGTTTTTGTTAATGTTTTTCATGATCAAAGTTGTTTAAAAGTGGTAGGAAATGATAATGCAATAAACTATGTTGCCAAACATAATTCATATCCACAAAATGTACCAACATGGAAAGCAAAAGTATAACAACTTTCTCTGTATAAACTTTTGTAACTCTAAATATAATTGATGTCTAGAAATGAGAGTGTTTCTGACTGATTTTCTTTATGTTTGTTTTATTGATGGCTGTTACAAGCCTTTATTATGGTCATGGATGTAATCATCCTAGATTGCTGGTGTCAATGGCTAACATTATATCTTAGAACATTTCAGACTGGTGTAATAGCATAGCTGTCTTTCTTGATCTCTCACGGACCCATGTTCAAGACGTTTATGTGATCTATTCACATTCTGTACTCTTATGGTTGGATTTTGGAATTCTGCCAGGTTTTCTTTTCTGTATATAATGGAAAACTCAAATTATCATTGCCATTCCTGATACAATTGAACTTTTTTGTAGATAGCAATATTGGTTTTGCGAGTGACTTGAATTCTTAATGATACCACTGGATTACAACTTCTTTTTAGTTATTTTTTTTACAAAGTTTTGGTAGTGCTTTGGATGTCCCAATTACAGATTATTGGCCAGCTTTATTGTGGGAGCTACAATGGGTAGAACCCAGAAAACCCATGACCTTCTGTTCGTAGCTGGCAGACCAACCCACGTACAACATCAGGTAGCCATTTTGTTGTGGTTTCTGTTTTTTTATCCTTTAAATGTCTTGTGTTGTCTTAGTTTCTGCCAATTTGTTTACGAGTGAATTCCTTCACCCACTGGGCTGGCACACCATCATATGAGTGAAATAACTGCCTAAAGCTAAACAAAAACCACAAACAAATTATTGTTTGGATTTAGTGGAAAGATACTTATGAGTCCGAAAAAAAAACCCCAATAAACAACTAACCTGAATTAGATATGCAAAAAACAGCTGTCATAAATTAACAAATGCCTTCCAATGACGTTTAGGGCATATACACTATACATTTTGAAATACAGATAGACATTTTTTTCCCCAGCATTCAAATCTTTATTTCAGCCAAAGGCTACTTTTAAGGACGATCTTGCCTTACATGGACACACATTGTAGAAGAGAGATTCTGTACCGGTTTTAATCTTGGTTGACTACAACATGAATAACTTAGGTTTTAGCAATAACACCAGCAAAGTACGCATTGGATACAATCTTTTCCCTGAAGTATTGAATAAAATGTTTTAGCAGGTCTATTTCCATCAATATATTTCAGTTGTGTCTTTAAGGTTACCTTGAATTAATTACAGACAAATTATTTTGTATATATTTTCAATATAATTTTCAAATTATTTACTTTGATCAGTGTTGTATTTTGGCTTACCTTTTCTTCTGCACATCTGTCTAAAATTGAAAAACTGAATATGTTAAATGGCATATTTGTCATCATCAATCTAATTAGGAACATGCCCAGACACTAATGCTTTTTGTGTTCATTACATCAGATTTTTTTTATCTCTAGCCTTGCTTTATACATTCTGTACTTTAGTTATATAGACTTCTTAACCATTTGCTTAGTCTGGTTTGAGGTCATACTCATTAATATCTGGTGTTAGAGCCATAATTATTTAAAGTTTTTATTCAGGTATATTTTTGTTGTTGCTTTTCTGGATGGAGATAAAGTTAAAAAAATAGAAAACTTATGTAACGTGTACTATGGATAGAAAGCCTGTTTTTGTCTGAATAGAAAACACTGTACTTTAGCTTTGAAAATTATTGTAATGCTAAGTAGTCGTCATTCAAAGTGAAATCTCTCTACTATTAAAATGAAGCATGGTTCTGTGGCTTGCCATTTTGATTGCCAACATCGACCCCAGATCATTTTTAGCCAATCAGAATATAACTTTTTCCAAAGCTATAATAGATATAGATTCTGTTTCATGTCTGACGTCATGGTATCCCAATCCCCAAATTTAATTCACTGTTTATGCACTTTTTGAGAATTTGGTACAGGGACATTAGTTGGCGTATATACATTGAAGACGTGCAGAGGGAGAATTTGAACCAGCCTTTGACTTATGCCGCACTGTGCAGCATTTGGCTGCAGAGACAGAGACCTCACACTGCATGTTGAGACACGTCTGACGTGTATTTCTGTATCCGCTGAGTTAAACATGTTGGATTTCATTAGTTGTCGATCTTACACTTTCGACTAGGTGTTGTAAAGTTATGGTGAACTGATTAAAAGAATGTATACCGCAATTTTCACTGGATATATGTACTGGTATGGGTTAATCATAAGTTCCTATAATGTCGCTTTAGCAAGTGTTGACATTATGATATATGGTTTCCGTATAATGAATTCTGAGGGTTTCTTGTCTTGTATTACTTTCATTTTGGGCTGACAGTGATATGTGTGTGTGTGCTTTTATGTGGGTGGGTTCACCATAATTTGAGATTCTTGCCATCAGTAAATATCTCATTTTCACTATAACTATAATATGATGTGTTGTTATTATTCGTTGTGTCAAGAGATTTTGACATGATCATCAGTAAATATAAACATGTTCTCCATGTTTACTGACTATTGATGTGTCTCACAAATGACAGCGTTGTAAAAATGTTATCTGTGTCCAGCCATCACTGATTACACAGTTAACCCACTGCAACTTCTCAATTGCTGATTTCTCTTTTTTCTACTTCCCTAATTGATTGTGTTACGTAATTTTTAGCATTCCTGCACAAGCTTTGAAATAAAATTGCTTTTACTTGAAGGTGTTAAATTGCTTCCCACTGTGCTTGGGCTGTCTAAAACACAAAGAGTAGTGTAAAAATTATTTCATTGTGAAAAAAGGTTGAAAATTGCAAGCCAAAAAATTAAATGTTCTTGCATCTTTCCCGGTGTTCTCTAATCTAAGGAGCTCAGGATGCCGATTTATTGTGGTGTCCTGTTTTGTTAATGGTATGTTGCCAGCATTGTTTAAGGTGGCTTACTTCACAGATTGGGCTGGCACGCCGTCATATAAGAAAAATAACCTTGAGTACGCCGTAAAACACCAATCAAATGAACAATTCAAACAGATAACTTAAATTAAATTCATTGGAATTGATTATTAAACTCATTTACATTCATTTTGGAGGTAAACACTAAAAAATCAAAGTTTTGATAGTTTTTTTCATTATTGAGAAGGAATAACCATACAGTTCTTATTGTTTTTTTCAATAGTAGTTGCTGTTTTACACATTTTAACCCTTTGTAGAAATTGTCTATAGCGGACCCGTAAGAGACATATTTTTGCTTTTAGCCTAAATTCAACCTAAATGTACTTGAGAATTGAACCGGGAATACAAGCGGTTAGCTCCTATTGTAGATTGACGTTTCTGTGATAGATATATCAATTGTGTAATCTACAGTGTATATGTAATCATGTACATGTATCAGTGAGTGTCTCCATCTGATGGATTGGGCCAGTCCCAGTAATGAATCTTTTGACCATTGGGATTAGGTTTTTGGATTAGATTGGATTGGTAAGATACAAAGACATATTCTGATACAGAGGAATCTTATAGACTAGCTAAAAGGTTTGACAGGAAGCTGGGTAGCTCACAGACAAATGGAATTCATAGTCTTTTCTGTAAATGTTTCACAGGAAGCTGTCTAGTTGTAGTCTTTAAATCTTATCTGTTTCTGATGGTAACTTAAAGAAGATCAAAAAGGGAGGGATTGGGGGCATTATATTGGACATGCTATCCATAGATCCAATAACAGATTGAATGAAATGTGCTAGGGTGCAATGGATTATAAAGAATAGTTTTAAAATTGGTTCTTTGATGACTGTTTATTGCCCAGAGTGTGTAGACAAGTGTCTGTTTGCAATTTTCAACAAAATATGTTGACCATCCATATCGTATTGCTCTGACTGCATCTTTCTAGTTCATGTTGGAACTCAAAATTTGTCAAAGCACAGATAAAGGTCAAATTCTTGGTTTGTGCTTGTCAATGTTAAGTAAACAGTTTTTGGGGGATGTATCAGAGATTGTTGGTACTTATTGCATTGTAGTGATCTGTGATTGCTTCCTATAGGCATGCTGTTCAAGTACATCCCAGTCTTCATCACAATTTTCAATATACTTTTTTACTTAAGATGTATTTTTAGAGTTGGTCTCAAATTGTTTTGATATATTAAAAAGAGTTATTTGGTGTAGGGTTGGTTTAGAGTTACTGAGTATGGTGGACATCCATATAAGTTCAGCCTGTTGAATTGTATTAAGACAATGGAAGTTAACACATTTAGCTTCTCTGAAGTTTAATTTCATCTGAGTTAATGATTAGGTTGGCCTTGCCTCAAACTGTCTCACTTTACTGACGGGTCCAATTTCCCAGAAACAAAGAACTGTTTCAGGGAGGAAGTTCTTCAGGTAAGATTTACTCTGCTTTAATAGCTCTAATGTTTAGTTTAAGATCTGGTGGGATATTGATTCTCCAGTAATGTCGGAGTGAAGTGAAGTGCTATCTGGAAGGATTTGTAGAGAGAAAAACTCAATGACCTGATGGAGCCCAGTTTAATCACTATAAAAACCATTTACCATTGGAAGGGATCATTACGACCCCCACCCTTAATAAAAAAGAATAAAGAGATAGAAAGGATGAAGTAAAATGTGATACAGTATGACATTGAGACAAAGATCAAACAATGTATATTCCTACTGTCATGCGTTCCATCTAGAGGGTTATTTATGAATGGCTCCAGTTGTCTTGGCATTAGAAGGTTAATATTGTAAAGGGTTGTCTGTAGGGCATTGACGGATTACTCACCTGCCAATAGTGAAGACATTAATTAACTTCATGTATGTATACTATAAATTATTGTTGTCTAACTTATATCTTTCAAGCAGTATTAGTTTTCCGTAATCAACAATTATTTGTATGTTTTTTAATCATGAACTGGTGTCTGGCTGACTCCCTGCCTTCACTAGTGAAAGTTGTGTATGATTAACAATAATGTGTGGTGCTGACAGATATTTTTTTAGTCATTTTATACCAAATATGTATATGTTTTACATACAGGCATATATAAATATATCGTTTTTATACGCCCGATGAAAATCGGTCGTATTTTGGTGTGACCAGCGTCCGTCCGGATGGCTCCAATCCATTTCCTGAGCAGAACTCGAAAACTATAAGGCCTATCTTTGTGAAACTTGATGAACATATTCACCATGAACTGTAGTTGTGCTTTTTGCTATTATGGATTCATCATTTTTTCTCCCTTATTTCTATGGATACAAAGTTCGACAATGTCATTATCAGACGTCAATTTTGTTTCCAGAGCAGAAATTGAAAACTATAAGGCTTATCTTTATGAAACTTGGTAGGCACATTAACCATTAACTTTAGTTGTGCCTTTTGCTATTACGGATTCACCAATATTTAAAATTTTTCTTATTTCTATGGATACAAAGTTTGACTCTTGTGAATTTAGTTCTAAAGCAGAACTCAAAAACTATAAGGCCTATCTTTATGAAACTATTTATCAACTGTAGTTGTGCCTTTGGATATTACGGATTCACCATTTACGCTGTGTAAAAAATCCATGGATACCGTGGTATGATTGGTATTGCCCAGAGTGTCTTGTCAAGTATCTGTTTGCGATTTCAACAAAATATGTTGACCATCCATATCATATTGCTCTGACTGCATCTTTTTGGTTGTGGAACATGTTGGAACACAAAATTTGTCAAAGCACAGATAAAGATCAGATTCTTGGTTTGTGCTTGTCAATGTTAAGTGAACATTTGTTTTGGGTATGTCTAAGAGATTGTTGTAGAAATCTGGGATTGCTTCCTATAGGCAGGTTGTTCGAGTACATCCCAGTCTTCATCGTAAATTTTCAATATACTTTTTTACTTAAGACGTATTTTTAGAGTTGGTCTCAAATTGTTTTGATATATTAAAAAGAGTTATTCGGTGTAGGATTGGTTCAGAGTTACTGAGTATGGCGGACTTCCATATAAGTTCAGCCTGTTGAATTGTATTAAGACAATGGAAGTTAACACATTTAGCTTCTCTGAAGTTTAATTTC
>JAVFBZ010182487.1:0-11622 GCA_032466195.1 Katharina tunicata
ACTTTGCTGTCCAGCTAAGACCAAAGCAGAAGTCATCTGCGACAAGTTCAATTCAAAGCAAAGAATGAAATAACCTTCAGAGAAAGTTTACTGCCAGGTCGACACGTTTATTTATCGGATATCACGACCATGTCTTAACAGTTTCGTTAGTACTGATCACAACCATGTCCAAACAATTTCGCTCTTACTGGTCACAGCAATGACAGAACAATTTCTCCAGTTCTGATAACCTAGCATGGATATCACCTGTTCCCATTGACCATCTGGTACACTTAAGTCGATAACTGATCGGAAAAATAGGATTAATTCAAGTCGTACAAAAATAGTATTTGCCGTTTGATGAGGTCCACCAAGTTCTCCAGGCCCACAGGATTTACATAGTCCACTGCCGTGGGTGAGGTTAATCCTGCGGGACTGAAAAACTCCGTAAAGATAAAAAAATTCATTCGAACTGTTTCATTACATGGAGTTCATCAAATAAGCATAACGAAATCATTGACAGCTCAATTTCAAAGAATACAAAGGATACCCTTCGGTGATCGGTTGGGATTTATTAATTAGATCGATATCACAAAAAGTCAGACCTCTATTTCGACATTAAGGCTTACCGATTGACCACTTCAGAAAGTAGAAGTTAAAGAGGTATGTAATAAAATAGTTTATGGCACCAGAATGATAACAAAAGTTGGAAATAATTTTGTTTTAGCTTGTTTATGATCGCACCGAAAAGAAGTTTAAGTTGTTACCTGTGTCGCTGGCATCGTCGACTAGAACTATTTCTTTGATAAGATTGCGGGGTGATCTGTTGATGATGCTATAAACTGTACGTAGTAATACGGAGGGCCATTCGTTGTAAAAAGGCACAATAATGCTGGCTGTAGGTAAATCGTGTATTGGATATTGTAAATCAGAGCACCTGTAAAATAGATAAAATAAATAATTTTTTTCTCCAAAACAGAATGGTTAATTCGAATTCCATGATTGGTTGATTTTTAACACAGTATTATTTTTGTAGAACATTAAATTAAGCACATTTATTTGTTAATGTGTTCCTCATGCTCATAGTAAATGTTTGTTTATAATAACGCAAAAGAACGTATAGAAATGCAAACATTTCCTACAGCTTTCTACTCAGTTTCACTGAGTTAACAAAAATTCTATAGCTTGGATCTACACGTGAAAAACATTTCACAAAAGGATTCCATTCTGTCAAAACACGATTGAAGATTATGTTAAACGATAATGCCATGACGGGTAAATGTCTAAATTTTTGCACTGGTCACATACACGGCGACACAAATTCGTTAGTGCTGGTCATCAACAGCTACACAATACTCTTCTGATTAAAAACTTGGTCTTAACAATTTCATTAGTGTTGGTCACAACCATGTCTAAACAATTTCGCAAGTGGTCACAACCATGTCTAAACAATTTCGTTAATGGTCACAACCATGTCCAATAATTTCGCTATTACTGGTCACAGCAATGGCAGAAAAATATCTCCAGTTCTGATAAACCACCAGGGCTACATAATTTCTTCATTTATAGTCTTAATCACAATCAATTTTGTCTGGCAAACAACACTCAAGCACAATATGTTCAGAACAAAAGATGGATTTTCAACTTCTTGGTATATTTATAAGCCAACTTCTTGGTATATTTATAAGCCAACTTCTGGGTATATTTATAAGCCAACTTCTGGGTATATTTATTTATAAGCCAACTTCTTGGTATATTTATCAGCCATTTTCTGGGTATAATTATAAGCTAACTTCTGGATATATTTATAAGCCAACTTCTGGGTATATTTATAAGCAAATGCTATTTGTAAGTATGGATGACCGAATATATCAGCCGTAGTGGTCCTAACAATGGTGGCACAAAATGTTCAGTACTTATCATAATCGAGACAACAATACATTTAACAATGCTCGCCATGGTATTTAATTTATCTGGGAATATACCAGACATCTACACATACAGTAACCTAGGGTACTATAGGCCTACGATTTATTCATCCTGCAATCTGTCCGACATTATCATCGAAACATCCAACAATCTCTCTGACTATAACATCGACACACCCAGCAATCTGTCCGAATATACTATCGACACATACATCATCCTCATAAGCTATGACATCGACTCATCCAGCAATACGTCAGACTATAACATCGACACATACAGCAATTTATGAGACTATACCATTTATTCATCCAGCAATCTCTCAGACTTTATCAGCAAAACATCCAGCAGTTTCAGAAACTGTTGCCTACTCCAACAATATGTCAGACTATAACATCGAACCATCCATCTTACTCTAAGACTATCAAATCGACGCATCTAGCAATTTGTCAGAATATACCATCGACACATCCAGCCTTCTGTGAACAATATGTCAGACAACATCGACACATTCAGTAATCCCTGAGACTATACAACAGACACATCCAGCCATCTGTCAGAATATACCATCGACACATTCAGCGGTCTGTGAAGCTATACGAGAAACTAACCCAACAATATGTAAACCGTTACCATCAACTAATCCAACAATCTGTCAGACTATACCATCGAATAATCCAACAATACGTCAGACTATAAGATCGACACATCCAGCAATCTCTGAGACTATAAAATTGACACATCCAGCAATACGCCAGACTATACATCCAGTAATCTATGGGACTATTTATTCATCTAACACTTTCTCACACTTTCTCAGACTTTATCATCGGCTAATCCAACAGTATGTTAAACTATGAGATCGATACATCCAGCAATCTCTGAGATTATAAGATGAACACATCCAGCAATCTCTGAGACTATAAGAGCGACACATCCAGCAATCTCTGATACTTTAAGATGGACACATCCAGCAATCTCAGACTATAAGATGGACACATCCAGCAATCTCTGAGACTATAAGATCGACACATGCAGCCATCTCTGAGACTATAGGATCGACACGTCCAGCAATGTCTGAGACTATGAGATCGATACACCCAGCAATCTCTAAAACTATAAAATCGATACATCAAGCAATCTCTGAGACTATAAGATCGACACATCAAGCAATCTCTGAGACTATAAGATCGATACATCCAGCAATCTCTGAGAGTATAAGATGGACACATCCAGCAATCTCCGAGACTATAAGATGGACACATCCAGCAATCAATGATACTATAAGATCGACACATCCAGCAATCTCTGGGACTATAAGATCGACTCATCCAGCAATCTCTGAGACTATAAAATCGACTTATCCAGCAAAAGTCAGACTACAACAGCGAAATATCAAGCAAATTATGGCACTTTACCATCTATTCATCCAACCAACTCTCAGACTTTATCATCGACAAATCCAGCAATCTCCGAGACTATAAAATCGACACATCCAGCAATTTCTAAAACTATACCATCGACTTATTCAACAGTCTGTCAGAAAATATATAGGAAATATCCATCAATCTCTGAAGCTGTACCATCAACAAATCCATCAATCTGTCAGAATATACAATCGACATATTCAACAATCTCAGAAACTATGACATCGACTAATCCAAAAATGCGTCAGGCTATAAGATCGACTTTACCAATAATCTGTCAGACTATACCATGGACACATCCAGCAATCGTTGAAGCTGTACCATTGACAAATCCAACAATTTGTTAGACACGTCCAGCAAATTGTGAGAATATAAAATGAGGCTATAAAATCGACGCATCCAGCAATATGTCAGACTTTACCATTGAAATATCCAGCAATCTCTGAAGCTATGACATCGACTAATCCAACAATCTGTCAGACAATACCGTCGATACGTCCAGCAATCTCTGATGCCAATTTCTAAACCAGTCATTCTATTACCTGATCATTGCTTGACCAGTATTTATATCATTTAAATCGTTCATAAACTGCTATTCGATGTTAACTTAACACCGAATTTATTTTATGTTTATGGCCAAATAATATTATAACGAAGAATACAATATCTCGAGAAAGGTGCTCGGAAATTCAATTGGCTGAAGGTTTAATTTTGTATTTCTTGCCTTTTTTAAATATTATTGTAAAATGCTTCTGTTGCATGGAAGATTGATTAACACAGGCCATGTAAGTCTCGTTTGCTTCTACTTGATGCCGGGTAGATCCTTGGGAAGTTGAAACTGGCGGTGTGTTTGGCATACTGGTCTTTCAGAATGGTATATATTTATTTTTGCATTGGGTGTTCAAAGGATTGGACAATTTCGTCTTCTTTATCTTTCTGTGAGACGTTATAAGTTATCTAGTTGATCCACTGAACAGCTTAACATGATAAAGTAGTAAGGAAACCTCGAATACGTTCATAGTTTGTCACAATATTTCGACTTTATGTCATTTTAAGTAGTTTGTACCCATAACCCTACGATCGAAATCAAATTGCTTGCATGATACCCCACTGTTTATAATGAATGTATTTAGTTTCTTTTCTGTTGATTGTCGAGATAGCCAAGATTATTTCACTTTAATGGCGTCGGTGTCGGTTATTGTGTTGGAGGACACCGGACGGCTTCCGGTGGAAACAACCCAAACCCCGACAATCCAATGACATTTTTTCCAGATTCTAATCTAAGATGTTGACTTGAGCGGCTACGTATGTGTAAAGGGATGATTCATGAGGACTATAACATTGCTAACCCCCTCCATTTTATACCTTTCTTGCTCAAGTCATATCTATCATTATTATATGTGCTAAAATACGCTCTTAATGTGTGAGGGTATTTCTTCTATTAGAGGCATAGAGAAGTCGTAGCAGCAGATTCTATTGATGACGACTTTTGTTATATTTCCGTTTCTGTCTAGTTGCTAAGGCCCTTTTCAACCAATGGTCATATTATGCTATACATATAGGCATTGTGTTCTTTTATTTATAACTATAGATGTGCACGGTTCAAACACTTCCAGATTGTATAGTTATCGTTTGGCCTTCTTAAATTAAAACTGGCTTTCAACTTGCACTCAAAACTAAGCAAAATTTTACTATTAATGATTTTAGTAAATTTGGAACAGAAAGGTAATCACGCGTTAAATTTTAACCGCCAAAAAATATAACTTAAAATCAAAATTAAGCTCTATTTGTGAGACTATTTCAGTGACACGCAGGGCTTTAGGTCTTTTTATGGCCTGAATGCCACATTAAATAAATCGATGCCATTGGCAACGAAAAATAGACAGCACAAGAAATTCACTGGATGTAGACTAAGATTCCAGAACAAATAACCTTGCTGATGCCTCTCCGGTTTTAGGTCACGCGCCAACAGTGACACAAATGGTGACATGTGAACGGCTTAAAGGACATGCAAGACCAGCGATTTTCGACCAAAACTTATTATTTCCCACGTTTCGCTGTAGTCTCTAGAAACAGTTTATCGCGTTAAATTTAAGGTTACATTCTCAAACGGTACATCCACGAGGGGACAGCCACGACGAGACACATAACTACCTTAGCTTTGAACAATAACGTCTCACGTCCGGTGTTTTAATTAAAAAAAATTAACGGCTATGCTTTCTCGGTTCCAAATGTGACACATTCTATTATCGTCTTTCCCAATACACTTGGAAAATAACAATTTTTTTGGCGAAAATCGCTAATCTTGCCCTTTAATGGACTGACCTGGAGTTTATGGTTTGGAGCACTACAAACATAACTTACAACCTAAATTATTCATTCTGTAAAACGGCATTACTTTCATCAAACCTAATATAACCCGGAAGAAAACAAATTCTGACAACTCACCCTGGTGGTCTTGAATCTGGTACAATCCTATTTAATGGAATGATATCACTTGCTAAGACATTAATACGTAGTCCGTTCATGTGAGTCTCAACTATTTTTTTCTCTTTTCCAACAAACGTGACACCACGACCATTTTCCCCGGCACGGCCCATATCGTTTTTCCCATACTCGTCAATGAGTGGGTTTCCCGTCAGAAGACCGGGTATTTTCTGGAACTCCTCGGCAGTGACCAGAACCAAGGGTTTGTCGGTTTTAGTTTCTGTGGTAAACACCCCAACTGCGGACAAGTTTCCATTGTCATGAATCAGTCTACTGCTCTTAAAAAATAGACTTAAACTACCAAGAAAGTTATTAGATAAGGATATATATATAGCGTAACTAGCCACGAGCAACAGAGTGAAGAAAAGATAACAGATCCTGGTCCTCATGATAAAGCCTTTGCCTCCCTCCTCAGACCTAGTACAGTCTATCTTACATAACTCGAAGCCGACGCAACTCACTTCATTCTACGTCACCAGGAAACTTGATTAATCCGATCTTGCCTTCATAACTTATCTGATCTTGTGAGATCTCCTTTCTATGATGAGGATAAGATAGATGTCTGTGGACTTGTGGTAGATTTTAAAATGACCCACTTTTAAAGCTGTTTATATCGCGTTTATTAACAGGGAAATGCACGACAGTCCCCTGAACAATCAGTAGGCTTAAAATCAGTTTTAGTTCACATCCGGCTATGGCTTTGTTTAGGACATAATTGTGTAATTGCTGTTGTAAATATGATATTCTTTTTCAATTAAATGCAAGTTCATCGCCATGCAAAGGTATCTACATTTAGTCCATCAAAATGTACTTAGTATTCATTACTTTTTGATCATCTAAAATATCGTTTGTACCGCTCAATCACTTCGCTTGGACTCGAATCAAATTTATGTTTATCTACAGTACACATTTGGTATTGATAACAACTTCTTTTATTTATTGTGTTGCCACATCTCCATGGTGTTGTCTGATGACTTAATGGCCATGACTAATGGCTGTTAAGCCACCTCGCCTTATTATTTAATCTTCAAAAAACTGTAAAAAGGACCAAAAAGAAATTTGATTTAATTTATTTTTACTTATTTATAAATTTACAATTTGAAGCGTATGGTGGGAATAAAGCCTAAAGGCTTGTTCTGTCCCACAAACTTACTTTAGTTTATGACAATGCGATTTTTAATGAAGATTATAAACATGTATAATGAATACGTATATATAGACGGGTTTTAACAGTAACATTGTGACGATACGCTTGCTTGAACTTTAATTAAAACGTTAAGTTTTTTTTAAATCAGTTTGCTTTTCTGTAACTGCAAAATTGTGGTGTTCCCTTTGCAATGGGCAATCTCATTATACAATAAATAAAATCTTTTTTAATTGTGTGTTAAATATAGAAATAATAATACCAGGTACAATTTAAAATAAGTCTTGCTTGAGGTATGTGTAAAGTTTTATCAATAGAAAGTAAATTAAACATCGATTTTGGAAAATTTAAAGTGTCAGATTTTTTGTCACGTGATAGACCTATCGATCACAGTTTAGGGGCGTTGTTGTTGTGATTGGAGGAGTATGTTCACAGACATAAGGGAGGTTTTTGACGCTCTTCAAGTCTTCAACCAATGAATAGCTGCCTGTGTTTTTTTAGTATATTTGCAAAGGGAACCTAACAACAAGAGGGTTAGAATGGTCTATTTCAGAATTAATTTGCATACCACTGGATTGTGCGACACATGCCAAGTTGAGGAAACTGTAACACACTTTCTTTTATGGTGTAATAACTTCACTTATTCACGAATTATTTTACAGCAACCTGTAAAAACCCTTGGGGTGAGGAATCTGTCGGTGTTAGTTCTGTTAGCTCCAGAGCAAAAATAGATTGAAAGTTGTTCAGGCTGTTGCTGACTTTATATTGGCAACAAAAAGGTTCTTAGTATATATGCCTGTATGTGTGTATATGTATGCTTATGTATGCTACATGTGTATATATTATATTTATGTCAAGAGTAATAACACTGGCACAGGGATATCGACTAATTAAAACCGATAAATCATCTCGTGTTCTATAGACAAATGTGTTTATCTGTAGGTATTTTTGTCAAGTATATATAATTATGTAGTGCTAGTAAATTAGTAACCTATAGAATAGTACGTGTTAAACCTTCTATAGTTGTGATGTAAATCAGTTCTTACTGGGGACTGGCACACGCCCATATCTTTAAGCATCGCTATCTTCATCATCTTTGTCATCGTTATCTTCATCGTCGTCTGCGGAGACCTCGGGGAGGTTTTTAAGAGGTTTCTTTCTTCCCGCTTTTCCAGAATACACCGATAACGCAAAGTTGCCATATAAGTGAAGTACCCTTGGGTATACGACGTTAATGACCAATTACATAAATTAATACGTAAACTAACATGTTGGAAAGCAAATTAACTTTCCCCTGCCAATGCAATTCCATAGGGAAAGGTGATCAGCCCAGTGACCCTCACACATAGAACCTGCTGGTTAATCATTAGTAATCACACTCTGTAACAATTCATCACTAGGACTCCACTCGGAAGCCACCGAATGTACTGCCCACATCATCTCGCACGTGACACTATCATCGCCTTTATGGCCGAAACCTTTTCACAGCCTGTGGGTCAAACTACCGATGTAGACAGATTCCACAGTTTCCATTTGTTTTACATTCAGAACAAAATTTACTTCTAAACTAAATATTATGCATTTAAAGCCATATGAAATTAGCTGGCTTGCCCTATGTTTTCTTACCTGTTCAGTGTCCACACGGCGGTAAATAGGCTTCCGGCGAACAAAATGTACCATTTTGACACATATTCATATACCTATCACGGCCGAGCTAAGAGATGACAGCGAAGTTACGAGAAATATAGCGCGGTTTTGCCGATTGCTGTGACTCGGACATTGCTCAGGAAGCATGAACTGGAAATAATATATTTTCAGCAAATTATTCCTGAAAAGTATATGACGGTTGGTTGGGTGGGAGCCCTGGTGTTCACTGAGCTAAGAGACATCATGCAGAAAGGGGATTTATTATTGTCCCCTTTTCAGTCCTATAAATGTATTGTAGTCTCTGTTGACAGCGTCGTGGTTTCCTCGACCGACTGGGCTGAAGCTTTTATCACGTGATTTAGTGGTTACCTGCTCTATGTCAATCTTTATCGACTGGCAAATGTACCACAAATTGGCTAAAAAAAATGGCAGGTATTACACAAATGCCGTTAATCGAAGGGACGGAAGATACCGGAGATAGACCAGATGCAAGTTATAAACTATAGTTTTATTTTGTTGCGTGCCGAAGTAAATTCTGTACTCATATATCCTTGTTGATTTATTGCTTTCAAATGTCAACAATCGAGCTGTCCGAAAAGATACGCAGACCTATACTATGACTATTATTTGCGGCGTGTGGTTGGTGAGAGCCTCCCGTGCACTGGCACTCGGAAGCCATCGAATGTACTGCGCATGTAACACTGGTTATATAAAGCGAAGGAAGAATTGAAGACGGACTCGGGGATTAGAACGTCAAAATCTGTAAACAACAATTTATTTCGATTAGAGATGAAGAGGACAAAGCCCATCAAACAATAAATAATGTTTGGCGGCAAGTGCACCGACGGCAACTACAAACAGCAATTAATAACACACTCTTATTACATTATGGCGCCAATGCGCATCCGTACAATACTTTTCGTACCGACATTATGTAGAAAGAAAGAAAATGATTTGTAGAGTTGGATCTTCAATAAACACTTGAACAACACTGTTCATATGACTCTTTAGCTAAGGCAACCAGCGTGATGATTTATATTTACCGCTGACACGTACTTTGAGCTGAAGGTCACAGCTCCGAGAAAACTTTCCGCTCGACTACCCGACATTGACGCTAAATACCAGAAATCAATGACTGAACAAAGTATTATCGCTACTTTAGAAATTAACATTATAGTATTCCCTGACAAATGTATGACCGTTGCAGTTTGTGACTCACAACAATTTATTTCGATTAGAGATGAAGAAGACAAAGCCCATCAAACGAGAAATAACGCTTGGCGGGAAGTGCACAGACGGCAACTCCAAAATTGCGGAATACGCATGAAACGGACTTCACGGATTTAATTTATTAGTTTAACCACATGTTTCTCAAATGTGATTTAAAATGAAGATCAGAATTTACAATGCACACCAGTAACCCATTACTGGAATTTTCTACACGACTTTTGAAACCAAATATACTTTTTCTCATCAGTTCTCCGAATAAAGGAACATTGTGGATAACAAACATACGACTGGCGCTAAAATCACACCGATAATTTAAAAACCATCGGAAGGCATTATTATACACAATTCGCAAACTATTATAACATTTGTTGTTATAGGAACACCATATCTGACTACAATAAATGGCGTTACACAATGAACGAAACAAGAACCTCTTGACTGTCTGAGAGCATAGACTAAACTTTCGTATCAATACATTTGCCTTTATACACAGCTTTCTTTTTTGATGTTCAATATCCAAGTTATCAGATAAATCATCTGAACTTATATGTCCCAAATATGTATATGTGGCAACATAACTTAGAACATTGTCTCCAAGCATAACCGAGGGGGTACAAATGCCTTATACATGTGGTTCTTCGGTTTAAAGATCATGCACACGATCTTCTTTATGTTGAAAATTAGATCATGTGACAATGCATATGAATTGCACTCGTCCAATAAAACTTGGAGTGCTCTAGCAGATGGACAGGCCAAACACATGTCATCAGCATATATTAGATGGTTAAAGAACACACCAGCAATATCACAACCAACGTTTGCTTCGGAGAGCTTACTATCTAGCTCGTGCATATACACAACAATCAAGAAAAGGAGAGAGCACTCCACTTTGTCTAACATCATTGGATACACCAAAAAGGGGTAAGTAACAAGATCCCCACTTAACTGTGAACAGTTCTCGCGATAGGTTTTACTGTTATCTGGTTTTCCGGTGATAGCATACGCATGTCTAATTCAACACATCAAACGGAAGCTCCAAGTTATAACTGGCACGAGGTAAGTATTGCAAACAGACAGATTTTGCCCCCACTTGTTAACTAAGAGAGACTGAGATGATGGAAAAACGCGAGATTCAATATGTAAAACTCGTGGTTTTCAAATTCCGCCATCTTGAACGCAAGATCGCGAGATAGCGAGAGTTAACAGTTTAATCTCGCGATCTCGCCTTCTCGCTTCCTTGCCCCTCAACCTGATTAACCAAACAGCAAACCTGTAGATTAGACATGTTAGTTTCACGTTAATTAAGAGAGACTGAGATGATGGAAAAACGCAAGATTTAATATGTAAATCTCGTGTTTTTCAAATTTATCATCAGAAGAACGAGGTCGAGATCGCAAGGTTTAACTGTAAAATCTCCCTATCTCGCGATCTCGCCTTCAAGATGGCGGAATTTGAAAACCACGAGATTTACTTATTAAATATCACGTTCTATGTTAAATTTATGCATGGTGATGAGCGAGACATCGAGTGGCCGCTATGAGCTTCCACAATAATGTGATGGTTCATGCTTTTTTCGTCGATATAAATAACAAAAAGAGTATTACACGTACAAGATTAAGTACCATCATATTCTACACATAAATGGTGAAAATTATAATCCACAGGTTTTGATTTCCATCACTCACTCGAGAAATATTAATAGTACTAATATCTTCTATATCTAAACTGAATTTAATTTTGAAATATGATGGAACGACGTCATTAATTTATTTTCGGTTCAGT
>JAVFBZ010182498.1:0-15239 GCA_032466195.1 Katharina tunicata
GATATAACAAGCTCAACTGAGCTTTACTCCCTCCAATGTATTTGTTATATTGGTGAATAAATCAAATCAAATCAAACCTCCTGACCACATAGGGAGTAACAGACATTCCTGGCATCTGATCACCGTCGTACAGAAGGCATGGCCATGACAAGACAGGCATACCAAGTGACGATCTCAACCAGGTTTAAGTACGCCACAACGAAAACACAAACACATGTTAATAAGGAATACTCCTCTTATTTAGCAATAGCAAAAATTACGTCCTTCAAGCTTGAGGCTGAAGAAATAATAGGATTTGCGCATGAGGGCCCAGAGAAGGGTTAATGTTTGAATTCTTCAGTATAGCAATAATAACTGCCTAAAAGTGCATTAGTCGGTGGAAGTAAGTTTATTGTGTAAGAAACATAAGATTTAAACATTCTGCCCTTAGCCAGAGGGCTATGGATCTCGTGAAATCTAATCACATGACAAGGAGTTTGTTTTTACCTTAGAGCCACCGATGTAGCCTCCAGCAGCCCCAAAACTTTTAGTGAGAGTTCCCATGAGCATGTCCACATCACTAGGGTCTATATTAAAATAGTCCACAACTCCTCTCCCCTTCAGACCAATAGCTCCAATACTGTGAGCCTCGTCCAGGTATAGATACGCACCATACTTCTTCTTGAGGCGAATAACTTCATCTAACCTCACAATAGAGCCTTCCATGCTAAAAAAACATAAAAACAAATGAGTGGATGAACAGAAAGAGTTTGGTGCTGCATCATCATGATGCAGGAAATAGTTATAATAATAAACTTTTTATTTCAGACACTACGTCCATAGAAAAAATTACATGTTACAAAAATATATGTCTATAAATAAATATTACATGTTATGAAACAATTTTCTCTATAACATGCCACATTTATACCTCCATGCAGCAACCTGTTTGGTATTTAATTAAATTTATTAGGGTTCTATTTGCATTCTGTACTGACTGTACATTTTTCATCACGACAGCAGACAGTAAAATGTTCCTTCATTACCTGTAAACACCCTCCACAACAATGATAATTTTTTTCCATGGCCTCTGAGTTCTTGGTTGGCCATAAATGATCGCTTCTCTTAACCTCTTTTCCAACATCTTCACATCTAAAAACACAATCAGTTTTATGTTCAATCCATTTATCAACTATTTTTACACATATATTTTTTAAATTGTCATCAATGAAGAAGCATTAGTTGCGGCATACCAAAGATTAAAGTACTGAAAATCGTGCATAGTTTTTCAACTTTATCCCATGATTTCTCAGTTGTAGTGTTTAATTAAAGTATTACAAGAAAAAAATTGATTAGGGCAATTAGCATATATTTGGATCGCTCACAGGGGACAGGAGAACACATGTGAATTTGCTGACAGATTTGTCAGCTTGTACAGTGACAATTTTATTTAGAGCATCTGTTTACAAAGTTCTTAGTGACAAAAGGCATGGTAAACTTAGAAATCTGCTTGTAATAACAAATAAAAAATACAGTTCATACTAACAAATGTATAAACGGGACTGCAAATAAATTTACTTAGCGAGTTATTGCAGTTTCGATAAACAACAGAACAGTCCTGATTGCCAACTATTTTCACACATATTTACAAATGTTACAGAAGTTCTCACTAGACTTGCGTAATTGATTGACAGTTGTGGGCATGTCCATTGTTTATGAAACAGTATAACAGTCATCAATATTCTTGTACTTCGTAGCATTTTAACTGCTTTTGTTTCTGAAGCTATGAGGAAGACTGAGAATTTGACAACTTTATATTCATCAATAGTTTGCTGAAGCGGACAATCAGCGAGTGCATGCAATATTTGAAATATATTGAGTGCAATAAACTGTTTGAATTCAGAATTTCAAATGCTACCCCACTTGAAATCATCCGCTATGATGGATGATAAATAGTATATCAAGCAAAGTGATGGCCAAAGGACATTGATGAGGAGAAACATGTATTGGGTCTTTCCTAAAATCACTTCCATTCTATTAAAAAAAATTGACATTTTGGTGTGAAATTCATACCTCAGGTAAACGGCAAGCAGAACTTTCTATGACAAATTCACCTTTGATTGATTTGATAAATATGGTTTGTCTTATTCAAACCTCAGATCTCATTTTAATATATATTAATGAAGCTTCAACACTATTTCAAACTACAGTCGATAACGCTTGATGTATGGCATGCAAACTCTTTTTCACCAAAGAGAGCCTGTAGTATTTTTGGAATGTAGGGGTCAAGGTGATAAAACTCACTACTACATGCACATCTGCTTTTTGACAGACTAAAATGGTTTGTTTTTAAAATAAAATGAGAGAGGTGGACAAACAAAAGTGAAAAATTCAGTTTTGTTTTTATTTTATGCTTATTTCAACTATATTAAAGGTGATTTTAAGCTATAATTTATGGGGTGCATGAGGCATAGATGGCTGTCAGCTGGAAGCATATGTAAAGCAGGGCAGCTTGCAGGCACTAGACTTTATTCGACAAACATTTGCATTTTCTTTCGGCTTTTGTTGATCAGATAAGTAGAATAATTTTTCCAGATATCCATGCCACATTCAGCAAGTCGATAAAAGCCAACATCCAGTCAGGACAGGGTTAATTTGAGTAATGCAGGCCAACATGACAAATAGGCATTTTGATGACCCTTATATAAATTAGAGCTCCAGCAAGAAGCTCCAGAAAAACACGCAAATCTAACTAAAGTACTAACTAATGTATCAAATACTGACTGTATCAAATAATAACTTTAGAAATGCTGTATGTTTATAACATCATCAGGTTGAATGTAGCTAATAACATTAATACTAGTTCAGAGGAATACCTCTTTGAATCAAACTTTTCTTTGCAGTAGTTATCTATTAACACCAGCACATTTAATGGCAAGCTTTTACATATCAACTCTGGCACTAAGACTTCTTGATTTATCTGATTCGTGTTTAAATATATCCAAACTAATCTCCACAGCCAAAGAAAACTTCCTTTACGTCTAAGGTCTACCACTACTTACTGTTGTGTTTAAAAACTCGGACAGTGGCCCCAGATAATCTTGAACCTAACACAAGTGATGTGTGATTTAGTTCATCACTCAGAATAAGACAACCCTGCAAATATAAAACAAATATTTAATTTATGGTGACCATCTTCCCTTGATCAACTACACCACACCACATATAGAAGTTTGATTGTGGTTTATTTGAGGTTATTTAAATGAATAAGACAGCATGGCAGCCATAGCAGGGTGAAGGAAACAACTCTCAACAAACAGACAATATAAAAACAAACTGTTGAATTAAGTCATTTCACTAGAATGCTGAGCTAAGCCAGAGGGCTCAGCTTCCTTATGACCATAAGCCAAACGAGCACCAGTGCTCAAGAGGCTACGGCTAATGACCTGATGTAGAAGTTTGAAAGCAATTTGTATCAAACAACTTATATATTATCAAACAACACTGGACTGAAACTTTTTCACCAATAGTATTAATGAATATTACAAGCAATCCAAATAATTGCAAAGAAAGGCCAAAGTTCACCAGAAACGCCTATGATATAATCTATTTCATCAGGGCTGTAAGCAAATCACATTTGGAAGGTCGATATCAGATATATTTCTTCTTATATCAAGATGGGCAGGCATTATATAAGGTACTCTAGAGTAAGGGGACGTACCTTATGAGCCAGACACGGTATGTTCATAGAGTTTGTGGCAAAGCCCATGGGGAAGGTGATAGCAGCCTCAACTCCCAGGAAATGAGCCACTTGTGTATCCAGCTCTCGGTGTATATCTTGATAACCTAGAGAACAGAGATAAACCAATCCATGTAAGTGCTTCAAGTATGATTTAGACATGCATGTATGACTTAAACACACCAGCTCTCTTACAACGTACAAGGTCCACATTACTAGTTATGACGTTTGTTGGCGGGTACATACGAAGTATTTACATGGTCAGTTTGGTAATATCAGTCGAGCCGTTAGGCGAGACCAATATTAGCAAACTGACCATGTAAATACTTCGTATGAACCCGCAAATAAACGCCATAACTATTTTATTACCCCAAAGAGTCATTGCGTTATATTTTTTTTGCAAATATTATGAAAAAATATGTACCGTCAGTGGATTAAGAGGCAAATGAACTGATTGACTTTTGCTGTATACTGACCTAATACGAATGACCTAATTGTGAAGCGTGTACCGCCCATTTCGAAAGTGTATGTATTCTTCAAGTTATTCTATGTGACGTCATTGATAGATGGTCAGACGAGTTTATTCTTTACGTCATTCTATGTGACGTCATTGGTAGATTGTCAGATGGGTTTAATCCTTACGTCATTCCATGTGCGTTTATGGGCAGATTGTCAAGTTCGTATTAGGTGCCTGTAGTAACCTAATACGAAATCCTATGGGGATAGCAATTGAACAATCGTATTGCAAACAAATTACTCTGAGGGGTAATAAATATATATACATGTAGAACACACACTTCAAAAGACTTGTTTGTGTGGTTGCAGTTTTACGCTGTACTTGTATATGAAGCCCAATAGTTGAAGGAAACCTCTGCTAAACAACACTGGCTAAAATGACACCACAGTACATTTACAAGACACCACAACAAATTGGCTTCATGATGCCCCTTTTTAGGTCAGACAAGGCACAGTAGGCTCATGCCCAAAACACTAGCTACTCCAAAAGGAAACATTTGACTCTGATAACTCTTTCAAATAAGAAAATTGGGGGATGAACTATAAAAGTGTTGTTCTCTCCTTAAAAGCGTAGATGATCTTTCTGCTCTCAACTTGCTGTCTATGGAGCTGATATCTGTTGAAGTTGAAAGTTTGTATTCTATTCCTTTCCTTGTCGACAAAAGAGTGAACTATTTTTTATCTTTGTTTACAAATGTTCTATGTACACCTACCAAATTCTTGGCGACTAGCCCCCATGCACACACCCAGTTCTCGTGTAGTTTTGTGCACATCTTCCTTACATGGACCGTCATTCTCCGCAAAGCCCAGGTAGTTATACGACCCAAGGTTGATAGCCTCAATCTTCTTGCCTGTCAACCTAATACAAATACCATAGTATTTACACATTAAGCCATACAAAATATGACACAACAAAGAAATATTACATTTTCAACAACGCGTTTGGAAATGATTTTATGAAATGGAACAAGGGATAGAAATACATGTAAATGTACGTGAAGAAGATAATAAATGTACGTAAAGAAGATAATAAATGTACGTGAAGAAGATAATAAATGTACATCAATATCAAGACATATTTTCACTACTCTTTTACAATGCGAAGCAAATGTGGAATCGTTACGGACAATGTTTGAGAGGACAGTGAGGGTTGGAAGAGTTTGTTAGATTTAAGCCATCAGTCACTGAACAACATGTATTTCTTTGTCTTCCTTTATCCAGTAGTCCTCGAGCATGTCCTGAAAAATTCCACAATCACACCTTATGTAAACAACTAAAGCAGGCATTCATGGGCTTGACGCAAGGGAGGAAATTGATCCAAATCATTGAGTGAGCATGTGATTGCTTCATAACGTTCCTCTAGTGGACTGACCACCTGAGACAAACGTTAAAAACCTTCCAGCCAACAACTGATTGCTATGTTAATTTGAAACCTTGTTGACCCATACTCAGTCCTTTTAAGTTGGAGATTTCTCTTTTGGATATTTACGAGATATCACAGTTCTTTCCTTTGAGTCAATTCAACTAATTTTACCCCTAATTCAGTTCTGGACCACCCAGCAATAAAGCTTAAAGGAACTGGGTAAATCCAGAAATTCATCAGATACAATTATTTAGTTTGATGTCTGATGATATAACAAATAACAAGTCAGAGATAACAGTAAGAGGACATACACATCTGGTCATCACAACTGTGAATTTAAATTCTTGCCGTTTCCTGAAATCTGCCTCCTCTGGCATCTTAGTTATACTGTATTGTAGCTTACATTGTCAACAGCTTTAATAGTCAAACCTATACAATGGCCTCTTTGATAGAAATACACAACATGTTGAAGTTGTGTGGAGTGCAGTGTGATAGACAGAATATGTTCCTACTTACTTGAAATTCCACCCATAATCATCAGACTTTCTTTCTAAGATGGTTATTTTAGCTCCTGCCGCACTGGCTACAGGTCGGTTCCAACAATCCTTGATTCGCCTGTACACATTACGAGTGTAAAAACTTTCCCAACTTTGATATAAAGGTACAAATCCCTTAAAAAAAAGGTAAATGCGGTACATGCTGTGGTGACATGGTAAAGCATTCCAAGCCACTGCTCTACAGGCCTCAAAATTTGTCGCAAATAAATCATAGGCGTGCTGCAGACACAAAATCAAAACTGGTATAGCAAAAACATCTGTTACACAAATAGTTTTAACATTCTTTTGTTTTTTTGTCTGTATTTTGATTCTACAAATACAAGCCTGTATTATTTGTCAAGAAGCAGCAAGATAATTGAATCTGTGAGCATTCTCACAATTCTCTTTTTCTTTGCTTCAATATTTTATTATTCTGAACTACCAATAAGTTAACAGGTTAAGTAAACATGCAAATCCTTCTTGAAAAACACCGTAAACGATTTTCAGTTACATCAGCTAAGCAAATTTTCGAGGCCTTGTTCTATATGCAACTTCAACATAAATAAAACAATTACTTAATCGAGAAATGTTTTGAAAGGTCATTACTGAAAGACCAGTTGACTATCCGGACTCATCATGATAAATGGCTGGCTTACATGCAACATCAATGTCATTTTATACAAGACGAAGTACACTTAGCCCTCAGGCTCAGTTAAATCACAGTTACTGTAAGAGGATTTTATTATGTGTGTATTGGAGGAAATCAGCTAGTTCGTATAAATTTGTGAAAATGACATGTACATTCATACCTCTTTAGAATCTTGGTTTGTTGGCATGTGTTTCTGGCTATACAAACCAAGAAACTCTCGAAAGTGTCCCACCAGGATTAAAATACCATAACTTATGTATGTATACACAGCCATAAACAAAGGCGTTTCTTCGAAAGACTCTTGAAACTTGGGTGGTTTCTGAAAGGCAAAAAACCGGAAATATCGTAAAAAGGGTATTTGGCAAAGTCAGAGTTGAGAGTTCTTCAAAAAGAACATGGATAAGGAAAGGAAGATAAATAGAGTCAATTAAGTTCTGCATTTCCTCCAATATGACCCATAGTTTCCCATCAAATGTTTTTTTCAGATTTTTGTTTGTTTGTGTGATTAACGCCGTACATAAGTTTTTTTCACTCATAATATGTGGCGTACCAGCCCAATGGATCAAGGAAACTGTATGTACCCTCAATAACACTCATAGTGTAAGCCAGAAAGAGGTCATTTGAGACACCCTACATGTACTTCTATCAAATTTAACATGCAAAAGATACGGAACATGTAAAATGAGACACACTGTTTCTCTGATTGATAATAGTGATTTGAGACACCCTCATTTGACAAGAAAACTTGTAAAATAATATAAATATAATATACAGCCAGCAGAAAACTTCCCTTACAGTGTGACCTCCTTATATGATATTTGAAAGCCAGAATATTTAAACTTATGAAGTAAATTTAAAAGTGAATTACCAGTCAGACATTTTAAGTAAAGATTAGCATTATAAAACGAGTCAGACTGAAACACCTGTTACTGTACAAACTTGAACAAGTATTTAAATAGCAGAATGAAATTATTTGATCATACAATTTATTTTGTCTGGACTTTAATAATTTAATTAAATGTACAAAATGAAAGGTAACAAAATTAAAATTACAAAAAAAAAAAATAAAAAATTCATAAATAATAAATAGGAGTGGAATACACATCAGGAACAATTGCCGAAAAGGCTGCTATTTCAACTTGGACACGCAATTCATTAATTCAAAGATGTCTAAACCAGATTCCCATGCTAAATAAATCTTCTAACATACATTGTACATGTATTTATCTTCACAATATACATGTTACATGTATTGCCTTTTCTCGAGATGCGCCTATAGGTTATCCAGAACTACTCGAGATTCAGGTCTATCTAGAAACTTCTCTGAGAATTTATCTAGAACATGAGATTATTTATCAGCTTTAATTAGTGCCAGTGTGATTACTCTTTATATAAATGTATATAAGGGCCTGAAACATGAAGCCACAACAAATGGGTTTTCTGATGCCATAAGCCCTGATCTTTCTGATGCCCTAAGCCCTGATTACCAGGGCACTGTGAGGCCCCACCAGCCACCTATCCAGCAACATCTGGAAAATCCATGTACCTAAGCGCCGATCTCCAAGGCACATTACCAAATATCGTCTGTTTTCAAAGCACAGAACTGTCAAGAATTTCAGAAAATTTAATTTTATACATGTGTTATTTAGATTCTTTCAGTAAAAACAAAGTAAAAAGATACCATACCATTTTGTTTGGAGAATACAGCTGACACAGAAATGGTTGTTAGCAGTACACACACACTTGCACTTCATGCTGTATACATGTACTATGACTCTCCTAGTTGGGAACCTGTTTCTTTATTGATGCGTTGCTAACGGATACCAATACCCGACTACAGGTACTGTTTATGTTACAAACATTCTTTCAAACAAGTTGAAGAGTGCTAAAAATAACCAGTTTATTTTCCCTGGGACTATCCAGTCTGTAGATTAAAGATTGTATCAGAAAACCTGATATCTGATGAGCATACTAGATCTATAAGTATTTTAATTAACCAAATAGGCAGCCATCAATATTACTGTCACTGGACTAGTTTATATTTACATTATACTTTGAGCATAAGCAGATCACACTGTATAGTTTCACATGCATGATTCATGACCGGTCTACACTGGCTCTCCGGTATAAAACTCATACACACAGTCCATCGAACAGCAAATCAAGAAATTCTTGAAAAAAAAATAAAAAATTGGGTTTTTCTTCTTCTTGAATGATCCAACACCAATTTTTTTATGTTTTAAGGATTTACATTTTTGTTAAGATTATACAAGTCACAAGTTCTGCTGCCATTGTTAGAGATGTGCTTATAAATTTTGAACCTTGTAAGGTGTGTGGCTAACTTGGAGTGACGTCGGTAGATCAAAGTGATGTGACAGCAGATTGATACTGTAGATTTCCAATTAAAATATCTGGCAGAATTTTCAGGTTTTTTGCAGCTTTTGAACTACCTTTACCTTCAAATTTGGGAGTACTATTAGCGGAATACCTCTAACTTTTACTTTTTGATGAAAATACATATAATTCATGTGATTCTGTGAAAACCCAAAATACAGAATATTTGGGTGCTTATGCGACTTTAAACCACTACCATCATTAGGAATGAAGAGACAGTCACATATTTCCTAGATACATAGTATATGCTTGTTTGAGTTTTTATATATTTTTTTCTTTTACAATACTTTATCACAGTTCTACTTCCAACAGTAGTCATCTTCAAATATAATGACTGTTCAGTCACAGAACTCCTTCCATAATATGTCACAGCTATTCAATACTTATTTCAAAATAATATAATAGTTGAACTATTGTTTGTTCCAGATCAAAATGGCAGAAGAATAAAAATGTCAACAGTTACACGTCGGTCATGTCAGAGCATTTAAATATATTTATATCTTATTGCATACCAAAACTCTTTTAAAAAAAATAGCTTTTTTCATAATTTCCTTGTGTCAAATCAGCCGAACATATGAAATTCAGGGTTGACCCTCTTCAATAATTGTGAAAAAATTCTTAAAGCTTGTATGATATATGGCCGAAAAAACACACTCAGATTCTGAAGTGTTTATGGCTATGCATTTATATACCTGACTTTTATGAGCGCATTTCTTAAGATTCTCACATATGATTATGGTATCTTCTTGTCAGGCTTTCAGAATCTGCTGATTCAAGTTGGTTTTACGAACCGAAATTCAGTTAAAATCTTAATTCAACAGCTGGAAACTCACAATTTTTCGTCTACAAAAATCTATGTCAAGGACCAAAATAGATATTCCCATTATGAATGAGATAAACTGTCTCTCCTGCATAACTTTTTAATTTCCCTGAATTTGTTTATTCGCCATAAACTTAATGTACATAAATAAATAATAGGCAGGAATAAAGTCTCTAGGACTTTTTCTTTCCCAATTTATACGGAATTTAAAAACAATTCAATTTTAATACTCGGTGAGAAAATTATATAAAACATTTTAAACAGAGGATGCAGGGAGTTGGTTTATGCAGTAATATTCAGTTTGTGCTTATGAAAGAGAAGACAGAATATTTTTTTTGGAGATAACAGATTAGTTATTTGTTCTCAGCGAAGACACGCTGTCAGACAGTTTGTCAAAGCTTCAGCTACAACAAAAGGACAGAATTGTTATACATAACGGCAGGAAATATTTGAAGTTTGATGGCACGGTTGCTGTGAAATTTAGCATTTTTTCCAGCTCTGGCATTGACAGTCACAACCCCTGTACCCTGGGTAATTGAATGATCTGTCTCACAGATAACTTTAGGTTGTTTTGATAGCCGAAGTATTTTTTGGTCAATTGATGGATTCAAATTTGGGAACAACTTATCAGGCGTGTTTACATCGAGTCAAATTAACCCTGAATTTTTTATTTATAAATACTTTTGGATATTTATATAAAAGAAGTGTAGTACAGTACTAAAAAATTAGACGCCAACATTCAGTACATTGTAGCTATCTCAGACACATGTCCATGTCTTCAAATGTAATCCACGGCAATACTTGCCCAGTTCAGGGATTTGCTATGGCTTTGGACTGGAGTGTGTTGTTTTTGTCAATGCTTGTCGTCTGAATTTTAATCAGATAATCCGCAACAAACAGGATTAATATTTATGCTCCAAGTTCATACCACAACAAGATTTGAAGGTGAAACGAACTGTTTGAAGTTAGCATATTTGTAAAAGACAAAATTTGCCTTATTCAAATCTCAAGTTCTCAGCTTAAAAATTGACTCTCGAGGGTTGGTAGAATGACACTTTTTTCAGTCAATTGTAGGCCAGATCAACAGTAGTTCTTTTAAACAAACTCTGAGGGATGAAATTTATCATATGGATTTTGCCATACTCTCAGAGCCCTTTCATGCCTTTCCTTTGATTCAATTTGCAGAGCGATTTTTGCACACATCGCAACAAATTGAGTGACTTCCTCACTTTTAACTACTAGACTGCAACTACTCATAATTCAAGTTATAATGATTGATTGGTGTTTAACGTCGTGCTCAAGGGTATTTCACTTATATGACCGTGTTGTATTCCAACAATATACGGTGACTCTTAACACAAACATAAAATGTGCAGTCACTTTAGTGTGTTTGCTGTTGGGAAGATGTTAGCAGATGTGGCTTAACAGGCACTTTGGCAAAGTACAGTAGACTAGAAATCACAACAGTGACCAGATCTTGAGCTTGTCTGTAGATTGTATATTGCTTGTTGACCACATGGGGTGAACCTACATGTACAAATCAGGTGAAAAATATCAAAGGATCAATCAGCTCTAATGAGATGATTAAACTTAGCTATAATTAATAGTTATTTACTATGTTCACCCAGATGGATATGTCCACTTATGACTACGATTTGCAATTTTCGCTCTCACTAGTAGAAATTTTTCGTAGTCATAAGTCGACTCCAAGGAAAATGCGTGGGGTTAACTCTGCAGGTCAGCACAGCATGCGATGAGCTGATTAAAATACCCCACTTAACATTGCTGTTGTGCATAAGTTTTATTTACAACTCTATATAAATAAGAATATAAATACAAATCATTGAAGAAAAAGATTTAAACGAAAATTTAAAATGTAAGCAAATTAGAGCATAAGTCTACAAAGCTCATAAGGGAGTATTCTCCCGCATCAAGTCTTTGTTTCATGTTGACGAGCTGATGTTCTACTCTCCGATATTTTCTCTTCTTTTTAGGTGGCTCTGTCCCGCCCTCCAATTGTAGCATTTTAACCTCATTGGCTGCTTGTTCTAATGTAATGGTATTTTTGATTTCATAAATGTTCGGATGTGACTTCTATGACATACGCTTTAATTTGTTGTGCCAGCCTTCGAGGTGATTTGTCGTTCTCGGACCATCTGTATTGTGATGGTTCCAGTTAATCGGTGGAAATGCACCCTCAAACCAAGTATCCACGATGTAGTCTGCAAATGATGATGCACTGTCTGGTGATTCGGCCATGGCTTCCAGGAAAACATCATCGATTTTAGATAACGGGACAAGGGGCACCTCCTCTCTAACCCGCTTTTTCATTGTTGCCAGAAAACTGAATATACCCCGGTTGGTTTCATTTGCTTCGTGGTTATGCGTATCGCTTACACGAATAACTACATCATTCTCCGTCGTCAGTCCAGATGTACACCCGATAATATCATATTTCCACCAACACTTGTCGTCTCTCTTCCTGTTACAGCGATAGACATACTTATTCAAAATAAGTTTTCGACCACCTCGTTTTCCAGGGACAAATTTGATCTGAGTCATCTGAGAAGCCATGGCGAAGGAGGTTGAATGACAATGTATTGGGAAAAGTTACCTTATATATATAGATCTAGTCTGAGTGAACATTTATCAGCTGTAACTGTAATTTGACAGTTTTGAGTTGACAGAAAACTGTTCAGTCGATAATTTAAGAGTGACACTACGTTGGACAATGTTTTATTTGACAGAAAAGCGTTCAGTTGGTTATGAAAAGTGTTCATGTCAAAATGTTCTATTCAACAGAAATGTATTTAATTGGATCACCGCTGAGATAGGCTAATCCCCCTTCGGGGAGTCCTAATCTACGGGGAGTCCTAATCTACCCTCGTAGTCATAAGTCGACATTAGCGAAATTCAAATCGTAGTCATAAGCGGACGACACCACCCAGATCATCCCTCCATGCAGCGAGTTAATAGCTTATTCACACAACACAAAAAGGTTACAGAAAAGTTGATATTACGGCTAAAAAAAATAAGTGTGTTCTATAATAAAACTAAATCTTGATACATGTATCTACCATGGATGGTGGAAATGTTCCCTTAATGCTTTTAATATCGAGTGTTTTTGCACTTCCTGAAAAAGATCAACCAGTCATACATACATGACATAACAATAATGTTTCTATTGTGTCCATACATTCAATCATTCATTTGATATACAAACTTTCATAAACCTTGAATTGGCGGAAATAACCTAAAACCACAAAAATACAATAATGCGCGGAATCAAATTAAAAGAACTTCTTCTAAACTATTAATTTTTTTTTTATTTATTTAAACCATATTTATCCAAAGAACTATCAGACAAAGTCCACAAAATTTTGTTACTACCGTAACCACACAGTTTGTTACTGTAATTAATCAATTAAAACAAAATAGGCATATAACAACCCCACTTCGGGTGAAAATCACTAGACCATAACTGTGTAGAAGGCTAGGGCCAGAAGTAACTCTCCTATGATATTTAATAATTTTTAACATTTTATAGGACGGAGAGTGACAGTGAATTACTTTTAGATAAAGATTGGCCCTATGAACAGGATTCAGTTCGTAGCGCTTTAAGAAAAAAATATGGCCCTCACAAGTAAACAAACACTTACCATCTGTCAAGATTTATGTCCACTTTAATTTGAGCCCAAAAATCGGCAGTCATCTCATGTAATAAGGTATAAAATTCCAACAAAATTCGTCCAAATTGAAGGAGTTATCTTTCAAAAAGATGCCCTTTTTACCCATACTCATCAAATAAGTCGCATGACCTTTAATAAGTTATGCCTGTCATTGATTGAATCTCCGTGTGATGTTATCAACAAATGCAAACATATCGGAACTTAAAGTTATTTCTAGGCTCCCTGATCCTGAGTGTGGCTTTCATAGTCATATGACTGTGAAGAAACGCCCATTTGGTTCGGCGGATTATCACATTTTTTCTCATCTCATTACTAACAGGATTTGACGAGAACACAACTCCAAGTTTTGAAAGCATTTGGATGAATTTTGTTGGAATTTTATATCATATAATTTCACGAGATGACTTTCCGATTTTGGGCTCAAATTGAAGAAGACATAATTCTCGACAGACGGTAGGCTTTAATTTACTTGCCATAACTTACCTTAAAATGCTACGAACTGAATCCCGTTCATAGGGGCAGTCTTTATCTAAGAGTAATTCACTGTAACTCTCCGTCCTATAAATGTCCAAAATTATTAAATATCACAGGAGAGTTACTTCTGAAACTATGTCGAAGGCTTGAGCTGGTGGAATGGAACATCGATCATCAAAGACGGATGGTCACACTTGAAGGCCTTTTAACTTTTTTAAAAGCACAGCAGGTGCCTAAGCCGGGCCAGACTTACTTGCTAGCAGAGCTGTTTCCTTCTGTTTATACGGTGGGCATACTTACAAACTGTTTTGTACTCTACTTTATAAGGACGAATGGCCTCTATACGTATAGGGAGAAGAAACACAACTATACTGTTCAACTCTGTTTTTGGGCCGTTGCGCACGAGCTAACGTTCGTTGCTAAGGAAGTTGATTGCCGGAAGTCACCATTCATGGACGAACATGGCAAATTCCGCCACTTTTCGTCAAATTACCCACATTATTTTGGCAAAAACGTTCAGACTTAAACAAATGTTACTTACCAATAAGTTTTTAATTAAAAACAGACACAAGTGCAGCGAAGAAACTCAAGCTATAGTGAAAGGAAAGTCGGTGTTTATAAATCAAACGTACGATGCAAGACAGCATTCAACATCAAATGTACGAGTTCTCATCACGTGATAAGATTTTAAAACAAGGGAGGCAACTCTTATCACTTTTCTTTCTTCGCAGAAAAGTGATAAGAGTTGCCTCTCTTGATAAAACAATCAGAGACGGCTTTTTCGTTTCTTCGTAGTTTGCTTACAATTTTTTTACAAATTAAACAGCTTTTTGGATAAGAACAACAGCTATGGTATGGTATTATCATGTTTCAATTTATTCTGTTTTGAGATGTACAGAGCTTTTGATCAGCACTCGAGCGATTTCGTTATAATCAGCCTGTGTTATATTAGAAAATTCAGTCCTCGTCAGGATCCAGCAGCGACAAGACTATCATAATGATATATCGAAATAAATTTCCTTTTTCATCGATTTTCTCCTCTAACTTTAAAACTTGATGTTTATTCATACATGACTTGAA
>JAVFBZ010182508.1:4348-15239 GCA_032466195.1 Katharina tunicata
AATTTAGACCAAGAAAGTTGAGCATAGGTCTATAAACTAAGGATAATGATAGGTATGAGTTATCCCGGGAAAATGTTCATATATTGGGGAGATCAGCTGAGGGTTTCGGATTTAATCTTGCGAAGAAGTTTCGCCGAATAGCCTGTGGTAACCAAGCTCTTAAAGAGAACAGAACAGGCTTCGTTGAAGGAAATGACGGTGGTTGTATTTCTATGAAGTTTATTTGGAATTTGATAATGCCTTAAAGGTGTGTGGAGGAGCTCATACATTTTGTTTTTCTCTTTCTGCTGTTCTGCTGCTCAGGGGAGGCAAGTCTGTAAGTATTTCTTTCTTTTGTCAGATTTCAATCAGATTGTCTCCCTTTCATCACAACAGCTTGAAGAACATCTCGGCTGAAATCGTCTGTTGTTAAAGTTTGTTTTTTTTTGTCTGCAACAACCTTTGTTGACAACGAAACATGGATGTATAAAGTAAGTAAATCACATACGTTTTACCCGAATTGAAGGGCAATCGTGATTTACCAACATTCCGATTTGCCCTTAACGTCGTCTCTTCGTATAGACTTCATTCATTCATTCATTCATTCATTTACTAAGTTATTTATAATTCATTTATCGGTCGAACAATTTATAACAATGGTTATAATAACAAACATTAAAGAATCTATGTTGTGACCTATTACACTTTCTATTTCTATTAACACTATATAATACTTCGCAATAACACTAGAGGCACTGGCAGGCTTATGCATTTCAAAACAATTCTGAAAAAAGAAAACTTGACATTTGTCGGCGTGTTAATTGTTAAAGGTTGGTAAATAAGGCTTTTCAATTGAGTTTTCCAATGTTATCGTATACTACCAAATAAACTGATACGCATTGCATGTGAATGGCGATGATTTTCAGTACTGAAAGTTTCAGAATTATCTTACCGTCTAAATCAAAACTTCGCCACGCCTGTTAGCAAAATAGCTGTCTTCCGCCTTTCCCGAAAGCTTGCAAATATATAGGTGATATTTACAAAATTGTATTTGTCGTCTGATTTCTCACAAGTTAAAGTAACATAAGAAATCTATTATAGGGTTTTACAACAAATTCTGATTGCCTTGATTTCAACCAACTTTGAAGTTTGTGCCTAAACAAAAACAATTACTTTGAAATGAATTATTAAGTTAGTTCAAGGCTAGTAATAGCCAGGAGAAATCCATTTGTCCTCGTATGCTTCAAATAAAGTTTCTGATCTCGCCGGGTTCATGACCTTATATTGAATGAGTTAAGATTTTGAATAGTGGATGGAGGCGGGCTAATTAACGTTGACTTGGAGTAGCGTCGGTACATCTTAGGGTGGCTCAGTTATGACTGCTGATTGACACATCCACATAATAATATTCTGACAAAAAAATCAGTTTTTAGTTTTTTAGTTATTAAATAACTCTCCTTCAACCTACAAATATGATGTTGGAATTATTGGAAAGCCTCTAACTTGTATTTCTTGAGAAAAATATCAGTATTTCATGAGATTCTGTGACAGTGCAAAATTCAGAACTTTTGAGTGCGTATGTTACTTTAAACTAAGCCGATTAAACCGTAACATGGACTACCGAAACATATACACAGAAACAAGATCTTATTAATTATAACTAAGCATGTTAATTAAGACATTTTTCGATCATCGTAAGCTGTTCAGTGTTAAGGGCCTGTCCCTGGCATCATTTGTTAAAGGAAGCTTGGAGTAGGCCTATACTTGCGTTACTTGTTAAATTAAAAGATAATTATTTTAGGGAAATCGATAAAACACGTTAGCAGCTGAATACTTATAAGTGTATTAAATGAACATAAACTGAACCTTTCTGTGGCACCGATTTTAATAGCCGTGATGTAGGCCTATAATTCTTCTTTGATAATAACCACTGCTGACATTTTCCCAGATGTCAACAATGAATGTTGCCATGCATAATACGTAACGCTCTGTGGTCGTTCAACATGGAGTGCTGTAAATAAAAAGTTGTTTTTTTTTTATTACATTATGTTTAACTTCGTACTCAAACGGCGCTTCACTTAAATGTCGACTTTGTGTTGCCGATCTCTGCAGCCACCGTAAATCTTCCCTTTTATACCAAGGCCTCTACATAGAAAAACACAGAAAAACAAACCGAATGCGAAGCTGGGAGACTGAGTGGGTTACAACCCCGGTCATCATTTTTTGGGGCGATAATCAATTGTAGCATCTTTTCCTTTCCTCTAAATTTCACTTTCTAACAGTTTCTTCTTCACTATAAATGTGTATATAGGTTTAATTGAAAAGCAAACGGTTTTCTTGGCACGTTTAATTTTTCGAACTGTATGCTCTGCATTCTTTACGGCCATTTCTCGTTAGTTATTTTATGTTGTTTGTTGCGTTCCAGTTGCCTTTTGATCCCAAAAGATATGATATTAAAGTTTAACGAAGCCTGCCTTATTCCGCATAATTTGTCTTTGTGAAAGACTTTATGCAATGCTAAATGACACAAGGGACATTGGACGCATTGTGACATTTTCTCGCTCTTATGTTTTAAAGCTGGTCACATTAATAAGCGGACACACGCAGAGCAAGTCACAGGAATTATCACGGCTCATGAGATTTCGCGAGACTTTCAGCTCCGCGCCTTTGATCTGTAATGGCCGTCGCTTTCATCGTGTGTTATAAAGATTTGTCAATCTGTTGACGCACAATTATGAATCATTGGATGGCCTACAAAGAACATAATCAGAAAGACAAGAAATTTACACATGAGTCAAATCCATGGCGTTCTTCATCTGTATTAAACAACGTGATGCTGCATTGTCAGGATAGTTGATTTTCTGGAATATTTGCCACACACAACCCGTCTTGATTTAAACAAACATGGTATGTGTGTATATGTATACAATCTGACTAATCGGCTAAACAGATATTGTAACGTTCTTCGGCCTTGTATCCTCGCATTTAGAGACAATACTATTTCCGATGAGCTCTTTAGATCTGGTATTGTATGGCACTGTAGTGTAGCCTAGTGTATGTATATTATTGCAACACATCGTATCGTATTGTACTTTAATTATTTCAGGGATAGCATATCAGTATTTTTATTTTATTTACAGACACACGGGCCCATTTTCAGGTCAGATAACAATAAAAAAAACAGTTTCAAGCAGATTGTATCATGAGCCATACTCGGAAACTACAAGCTTTAATAAACTCCTCAAATGCATGTATCTGATTATTCCCCAAAGCCTTGATGATTTTGCCGACTATTAATAACGATACAATTGTTTAAAATATTCATCAACAGATTAATATTTTCAGAATCCAATTTGGCATTAATATAACGTTTGGAACAGAATTTACGAACAGTTTCTCAATATTATTTTCAGTTTATTATTGGTTATCGCGATCAAGGCACTGGGTTGTTTGTAGTACCTTTCGTATCACTTATCATTACTATATATTTATTGAAACTAATATATTCGCAAACAGGATGTGTATATAACAAAAACATGACTAAGATAGATTGTCAGGGTATATTGATAAGCGACGTTCCGGCCTAAATACTAAGGCCGTTTTCAAGCAATCAGTTTCTTTTTTCACTTTTTTTTTTCACCTTCGATTGCTTGTAAATGGTCTTAGCATCAAGGCCGAAACGTCACTTATCAATATAACCAGAAGTTGAATATCTATCTTGTTTTTTTCATATCCCCAGCTTCTTAACGTCGCTTAATTAAGCAAGGATGTGTATACATTTTTTAAACTTTTTCCTTATAGACTGTTGTTTTACGAAGTACATCAGTTTATTCGACCATATGACATCCTTGCTGCTTAAGGAAAAGGGGAATTAACAACCGTCTAAGTTGCCACAAATATTGAAGGCAGAGGGCTCAAAACAAATCGACACAGGACGCACAACACAAAAATCCAAATTTGGCGCTCATATCTGACAACTTCTGCCAGCCACCTGCTGTATCAGACGGAATATCTGTCATGCCTTCTCTCGATTAAATATCGAACTGGTTCATTAAATTTATAGTAAGCGTATATCTGCATCTATAAACAGACAGCAAATTAATAAGTTTATCTTTAATTGTATTTAAAATAAGGCCACATATTTAAAAAAAAATAAAACATGGGGAAACAATTATTATTTTTTTATTTATTGTCTTTATCTCATTTTATAGTATATGGAGAAGTTAATGAGTTGATAGAAAAGTCTTTTCCGCCTAAGAAATTTTGCTCAGATTATCGAGAACCTGAAGGTGGGTTCCACCGTTATTCGAGGCCGTTTTTCCTAAATTTTAGTAAATAGTGTAACGAGTCAATAGTTTACCCAAGCCATCGAATATCCTCCATAAAATTTTCATTTGGAAGAAATTTCATTGGAATAATTTGAATCATTGACTCGGTGCTTAAGAGTATTTCACTTATATGACGGCGGTGTATTCCAACATCAAACAGTGTCGACACAGACACAGCCAAACAAATGACGTTCTTTGTATTGTTTTTAAACAAAAACTAAAACAATTTGTTTGAGTTTGAGCTGATAGACTGTAGAGCAGATTCCTATAAAGGTGTTCTGTGCTAACGGACTTTTATATATGTTCTTAAAGCCACTCATAAAGTTGCATTCACACGATGCGATTTGTGGGGATTCCCCCTTTTTAGCAGCCTTTTGATTGGTGGAGATTTCCCCAGACAAATATTGACCAATCAAAGCGCAGTAAATAAGGGTAAACCCCTAGTCGTTACTACAAATCGCATGTGAAAGCTTCTTAAGCTGATATAGTGGACATTGCAGACCATTGCAGACTCTTTTATGACTCTAAGAATTATGAACATTGTTATTTTCTACACACTTGGGACTCTTTTTATCCAAACTGAACAATACATTTGAGGTTTTCTCCTCCTTTAAAAATGTTGATCCTCTACTGATCGTTTATCTGATAACACCATATGAATTTAGTGCAATCTTTTACCAGTATTTATCGGAGAATAAACGCCCTAAAAATTTACTGTAATTTTTGTTAAACGTTTGTCAGAGAATAAACGTCTGAGGTATTTACGGCAATTTTTGTTAACTTTTATCTGATAACACCATGAGAATTTAGTGCAGTTTTTTTCCAGCGTTAATCAGAGAAACGACGCTTTAAGACTATACGTTGTTTCTCTTTTTACGCTGAGACATTGTTGTATAAATTCCGCGGAGTAGAAAATAATGCTCCTTCAATTATACGTCAATTTTGTGTCTAAAAAAACTTGAGAATATTCTAATACTTAAAGGGTAAGATAACATTTTTAAAAAGTCTTACTCCAATGATAGTCCATAGCAAGATGTTAATAAAACTGCAGTTACATTTTTTGTAGAATTCGTCGTTTTCCACTTAAAGATATTTGAATTGAAATACCAAGGTAAAATGTATTTGGAATTTTTACGCTACATTTCCTGTAGTGATCATTTCACCAGCCTACTTGTATATTATGGTATTGTGCATTGTATTTAGCTTTTTCTGTACATTTGTACCGTTTCTCTTTTGCTGGGGTTAAATTTTGATTAAATTTTGGTTATTATTATCTACAAAAAAATAATTAAATATAAAACATGGCATAGAAAGTCAACCATACATTTTCCCTTGGTATTTCAATTCAAGTGTCTTTCATTGGAAAACGACGAATTCTACAAAAAATGTAACCGCAGTTTTATTAACACCTTGGTATGGTCTATAATTTGATTATGAGTATGACGCGTGACTTCTTATCATGTCAACCACGATTGTGATTTATTCATAAGGACGTTATGCAAGCCTAGCTTCTAATATACCAGTTATAACATAAATCATGCTGAAAAAGCTGATAGGATTATTTCACGAGCAGCAGTCAGTACAGAACGGGTTCTTCAACTCCATATTTCAGGTAATCTATAAACTATTAGTATCTTAAGTCGCAGCGAAAGACTAAGAATTGATAATTATATAACTGTCATAATACAAATTTGGTGTTCTGTTTAAAATGAGTTAAGGTTAACTATTTTCCAGTTTTCAGTCCATTTTTGTAGTTATCTTATTCGACAGCAGCGATTCCTTCGGATAATTAAATATAGATACCGACGGCAATCCACACGATATCTATAAGTCACACAATTTACTGACAGGGGAACAACATGCTTGTCCTCACGCTTGGCAGTACGTCTGTTTTCTATTGGTAAAAAGTTAAATTTTAGTAGTATTGATTTTAAAAAGTTTTCATTGAAAGTATTGGTCCCGATGTCTCCCTCATCGTGTAGAATATCTCTATCTTAGTAACAACACCCAAACATGTCAAACAACCGTAATTACCATATAGTGGAAAGGTAATTTTTTGAACTTCGTGTGCATTACACGTCGGTCGAGACTGTCAGTATATGGTGCTTGGGAAAGTATCTCTACTTTGGTCACTACCGTACAGTGGAGGTTTTGTCTTCTAAGAGCACTAAGATGCACTCAAAAAGAGCCATAAAACTGCTTCTAAAATTTCCAATTTAAAACACCATACAATGAGCTGGCGTCCTTTTCTCGTTGAAGGGACGGTGTCAATATGGTTTCAGATTTCATTTAATCTATTTGAAAATATCATATTTATCGCTTAATTTCCCGCCATCAAAGGCGTTCTATCGACCATCTCGTGGGGCAGATTAGGCACTTTGTGAACCCAGTGTAACCGAGGAGAACCGAGGACTTCTCCTCGGTTGAACGTAGAAAAACAAATGCCCCTTCTAGCGAGAGAAATTCGATGTGTCATGTTTGGTGTGATGGGACGCCATTTTCTTTTGGGATCATTAATCGGTGTGTATGGGAGTATTTAATCGAGTTAACTGAAGCCTGTAGGTTATATCTTTTCCTAAATGTCATCCGTGCTAACCAAACATCTCCGGAAGAATAGTGCATGGTGGTCTTTAATCGGCTCTAGCAATGGCGGCGACTTCCTTCCAGTCGCATTAACGGTTACTGTAATTGCCTCTTCGCCATGTTTCGGGCCTGTTCTAATAGCCACTTGGCCTAGCCGCTTTAACAATTATGGTTATTGGAGAATAATAGTATCGACTTTAATTTGAAAGCAGGCTCCGATGCTGGAGCATGTACTTGTGTAATGGATGGCCAGTCATTAACCCATTGTTTGCTGTCATTGGGTAAGATTTCAGCTCTTTGGATGTCGGTAAATTCGCGGAATGGACCTCGGCGAAACCTGCTGAGAGGCTAATAGCTATTTTTCCGTATTGCTGTGAAAATTAATCATTCTTCGCCCGAAGCGCCTCGTCTAGGAATCGCCTTTTATTATGTTGTGCGTTTGAAAGAGCCGACATTTCTCACGACAGAAATGGTTACAATCAACGTCGAATCAGAACAGTACAAATGCATCGATCCCCAAATGTACACTATTTCTAGAAATGAGAAGGGGGCGGGGGGCTATTGCGAGTATTTTAAGATATACCAAATGATTTCATTACAGAGCACTGTGTAATATTTTTGTAGTTGCATGCCCCTAAATGAAATACGGAAAAACATTTGTTAATTAGGTCCATTTGAAATTCGTGTCTTAATATTTCTTTGATACTCTTTAGGCAATTGAGGTGAGGTATATTATTGGGGTGAGAAATTCAGGTTGCATTGACTATTTCTGTCTTAATGCTATATTTACCAATCTAGCGTTAATTTTATCTCAATTTAAGGTGGAATTACTTTACGGTAAAATGGCAATAAGAACAAAACAGATTTTGCTTATTTGTATTTTTTTCCTTTCTTTAATGAACCTTGATGAAAACGCATTTTTAATGACTACCGTTATTTTTGACACGTAAATTTGCAGGAGACAAAACGCAAGTAGCTACAGTATTTCTTCTTACAAATTTAAAGAATCAAATTGCTTTAAAATATCGATGTGCGGACCTCGAATTTTAAAGCTTATAAGGTACAATTAACGGAATAGTTAACGGTAAAATGTTTGCTTTCATTTAAATTTTTGGGAAAGTATGAAGTATATCCACGGTTAAAGAAACAAGACAGAATTTTTAGATAACATATAATTAACATATATATTATGAGAAACCGCGTTGGTATAGATAATATATTTCGGCTTTATTCGATATATAACTGATGGTATATACATTGTTATACATTGACGGCATAGTAAAGTCGAAATATATTATCAGAAGGCTGGTTAATAAATTTTCGCTTCCAACGTGACGTCCTTGTTCGGATTTTCTCATATAATTAAGCTTTGCCAATCTCTGAATTAATTAGGACCAATTCTCAACAAACCTTTCATAATCGGTTTATCGAGATAATGAAGGAGTAGATATCTGATTTACGTGACGAGCAGAACAAAAACGAAAAGAGCTAGCATGTATATTTGGATTATTCCATCAATTTCCATGGCACTTCACATTGGTGGATAAGTTATTAAGTATTCTTAAATGGCATTTATAAGAGCCGATGCCTGATTAATCTTATTAATTTATGGTTACAACTCCTTGTTAGATTTAATATACGACGTTTCGGCGAATGTCCTTCCACCGTTATGAAAATGTAGCTGAATCCGCTACAAATCAGCTACATATTAAAACACAAGGATATTTGGCCATAAATGAATAAGATTAATATAGGAATAGTTAAAGGACAATTAAATAATTTACCATCTTTCCATAATCTAGATATGAATAAACTCTTGTAGCTAGAAGAGAGACTAGATCAGGTACCACCTTATATTGAAAGATTCGTTATATATAGTTTCAAGATAAAGGAAAAATAAATATTTGTATAGTTCACAAAGCGACCATTTGCATTTTCCCTTTACTCTATGAATACACTCTAGTATTTAGAAGAGGCAATAGATAAAAGACAGACTGACCAATGAAATATTTTGTGACCATTAACTTTTTGTTCGTATCTTGGGATAACGCTCTGAAATGGAAAACGTTGTAGTTCAGAAAATTGTGCAGGTTGAACCCTAGCGGGAATCGAACCCTCGACCCTAGATCATTCTGCAAAGCGGCCGACTACACAAAAACGTCAATGGTTTTACTTTAATAATCAACTATTTGTGCATATTATATGCTGATTGGGTATTTTCACTCATCGACGAGCCATTTAATTGCGAGGAAAGGCGGCCACTGGATGCAAAGTCAGGCGCCAAACAGTGCCTATATATATATGAATATACCTTTTTTGACAACAAAAAAAAAACAAAAAATATTTTCACATGAAGTTGGCGAGACTTAAACAACTTTAACTTCATCTTTACGACGGATATTTTGTTATACGATCTCACAGGCGATACGATAATACCGGCGACTCAAGCAATATAGCTAAGTGCGAAGATATGTTTACTTTGTTTAGAGTTTATTTCCCTTCAATTTAGGATATTATAACGTTGGGTGGAGACAATAGGTGTGATATGTGATACCTTTATTATCGGTAGCTGTACAATTCTTTATTTCTTCTCAACCCATTAGATGTCATTGTGTGGATCGGAAATGAACCCCAGTTGAGTCAATAGCAAATGAATAGGCCAATACGCTATAATACAGCTCGAAGATTGGAAACACTCTGCTATCATTTTTTCTTCACGGTTGGCCCGAATCACCAGAGCTTGGGATCCAGCTATAATCAAGCCGGCTAAGTATTGCATTATCCCTTACACCTCAAGCCTCTCTCGCCATAATAGACCTTCCAGAATTCTATATGACATTTGAATATATACACAAAGTCTATTCTTCTGACAGCCTTTTAACTGGGCGGAAACTGATTGTTGTGAACCGTTAATTGAGTCACTCGGTTTCCACCTGTCGTTCAAGTCAGTTGTACCTGGTACTTAGCCCAGAGACTCTCGGGCCAGTAGGATGAAGAGACGATATAGGGAGGGAGAGGGGGGCTCGTGGTATGGTATACAATAAGCTTGTCATTACACGGAGAATCGTTCCTAACAGTCGGTTAATTGAAAGACTTTAATGTTCTTGTTACCGTTTCTGTGATGTTGGGGATGGTCGCGGTTTATTGGCGCGCTATTGACAGGCCTGGACTGACGCTATGATTATGACTTAGTTAATGGACTGAGTCGCCTAGACAATAACCGATGCGGAGAAAACGAGCAGTATCTGTTTAACCATCATTTGCGGGCGAATAGCTCAGATTGTGGAGGGATTCAGGCGACAACGAGTCCTTTTCTCATCAGCGGTGTCTGCGCTACAACGTCGCCATGACCACGGCAACCATCGCGTTGTCCATATGTCATCCGCGATCGCGAGGAGCTTCGCGAGTAATTGTTCTCAGGTTCTGGTTTAAGTTACCTTCAGACCCTCCGTATGGAAACCAAGTCAAGGGCCGTTAAGTTACATAATTGCAATAGGGGCTGTGTGAAGACACGCACAATTAACTCCGTTATACCTGAGTTAAGGAAATGGAAAAGGCATTTATCAACCTCCTTTCTTTACAATCAGAACTATACACAGTACTCCGCTCTTTTGAAATAATATTCTGCATATGGGAAAAGTATGTTTTATTCCAGTAGGATGCATTGTGAATGGACTGGAAGCCGCCATTGTTCCCATTGTCTTATGCACTTAACTCCAGAATTATACACACATATTTAACTAGCGAGACGCTTAAAATCTCATGTATTATCAACAGATATCCTTTATAGATGGACTGAAGTTAATAAATAATATAGTATAATAAAAAGACAACCTTCTCACTGATAAGTATCAACATGTGTTGTTAATTTATAACTAGCACGAATGGTTTACAGTTGGAAATAAGGAGACTGATACGTTTATTTCAAATTTAAATATTAAATAAAACAACATTTTCGTTAAATTGAGCCAGCCGTTTGACAAATCAGTATTGGTATTTTC
>JAVFBZ010182519.1:0-15239 GCA_032466195.1 Katharina tunicata
GATGTATGAAATGAGCTTTAAATCTTATTTAATTTAGATTAGTAAGTGTATAATAAATAGGTTATTGGATTGTATGGACTCGCCCTGGCCCTGGGAAGCGACGATCGCAAGCTCGTCGCTTCCCTTGCGCCAGGACTCATACAATCCAATAACCTATAAATATTGGACAGTTGTAGTTTGTACATAATATCGCAGGGATGGACATTTCAAATTGGACAGAGCCTGTTGTTTTGCTAATTGGAATTATTTTATTATTTTATGTACTTATCAGTTCATTCCAGGATTTTATTTCATGGTGGGTACCTTCATTCACACCCTGTGTTCATTTACCTTTTTTTGGTGTTATCAGTTACGTATGTGGAGGGGTTTCTTTCTCCCCTTGAACTAGGGTCTTCATGTGAAGTGCTGAATCCTATTTATTCCTCTATACAGTTTGTATGCAGTACAACCCTAATACTGCAAACAAAAATCTAACGTTGATGTACATGTTCGCTTATTTCAGACAACTAGTGATATCACATTTATAACTGGAGGGAAAGAAATACACTGTCATAAAGCTATACTGAAGACTAGGTGAGTTTTTTAAAACATACCCAGTCTCCGAAGATTGTTAGGGTACTTCATTATATTATAGATATAAACAGGTTCTGAAACAGGACGATCAAGACACAAGGGCACTTCTCCAATCCAAACGCATTTTCAACGGCTGCATTCTATTTTCCTCACGTCATCGCCTTTACAACGTCCACATTTCATGTATTCAAACTACACAAGGTTAATTTCCCGATTTTGTTGCACAAAAAATCACATTATAATCATTCAACTACAAATCGACCATATACTTGGGATTATTGACAGATTTACTTCCGGTTGTCAGAAACCCAGTATTTAGCCGACGTCACGTAAGATCTCCAAGATCTGAACATGATCCAGTTACAATTTTTTTTCTTCTAATATTTCGACTTATATTTATTATGTATTTACCGCTGCTTTGCGGCTTTTCCTTGACTTGGTCGTATCACTGAACTCATCAGTGCCGACAGCTAATTACTGGGTTTCAGACAACTGGAGCTAAATCTGTCAAGAATCGGTCGATCTGCAGATATTGTTTTAGAATAGGATTTTTTTTGGCAAAAAGATCAGGCAATTTCACAACAGTATAATTAAGGATAAGCAACTTCTACATTAATGAAATGACAACGTCGCAGTGTGGGTCCTTACACCGTTATAAAGCCAATGTCAGGAAATGTTTGGTAAACTTTATGTAGTTTGAATTCTTTCAACAGGACGTGTAAATGTCATTTCGCGAGGAAAATAGATGCAGTCCTTTATTTGGAAAATACGTTTGGACTGGAGAGGTGCCCTAGTGACTTGGGCGTTAGGTTTGAGAACCTTTGTATATCTATAATATAATTAGGTAGGGACAAATTTAATTTAAAAAACAAAAGATTTCTATACTTTTGTTTCAATTGTCTCGAATCTGTGTGTGTCGCCAACATAACACGCAAAGTGGTAAATTTTTAAAAACATATTTTATTTACTAGCCAACGCTTACAAGCCAGGTGACCGTGATTAAAATTCTGATTATCAAGTTGGAAAAATCCTTATAGGCTGTGTCATTCCGTTAATTGCTTTCCAATATTTTAATGCCGCTTTCAGCTATAGTTGTTTGAAGTCAGACAGTTATTTGTCGTGTTTTCCTGTCTAATATTGAATAATACTAAATAAGCTATTACCAGAAGTCTATTAACCCGAGGTATGAAACGATCCATTGACACATATCAACGGCATTGGGGTTTTCAGATCCCTTATACGTGCCATGAGACGTAGGTGCGCACCATCCGATATTTGTTTGTTTCGCGCAGTGTGTAAAACTTCTAATATACTGACGAATCATGGGTAAAATCTAACCAACAAACGGCAAGCGGATTGCATCTCTACTTGGTGTATTTCAATTACCCTTGATTCAACATCCAATTTATGTCAATTGACGACCACTATTGCTCGCTAGAGGGCGCTTCATCGTCAATCTGCTTTTAGTGAGAGCTTCAACGCCGTTCATTTGTGTTAATGGCTTGTGTCATACTTCGGGTTAATAGCTATTTATTAAAACAACATTCTTATTTTCTTGCCATTGCTGTCTAATTCCTAAATTGCTCTACTCCAAGCGCCCTATCCGCATTATTATCTTTGACAACGTTCCGTGAAATGCCCATGTGTTAGCAAACCATCTGTCTACAGCTTTTACTACTGCTAGTGTCCTTATGGTTTATTTGCTTAGTTTTGGCCAAAATTTAAGCAATATGGTTACCTCTGTTTCACAGATTTAATCGGATTGAGCTATTCGAAAAGTAGGAAATATTAAATTATATGTAAAATTATGGTATGGACAATATTAAACTGTAACAATTTCTTCATATGTTTGCGGATGGATGGTAGGGGCTTACTGTATCTGAAACGATTTGTGACAATGCCCTGCTAGGCCTTAGGGTATAAAACCCTTTTCACGGAAGGGGTGGCGCTGCGTAATTACTTGAGGCTATATGCTCTTCAGACGCCAGGCATTGTGACGCGGCACCCAAATAATGACGTCACCGTACGGCACCGCTATTGTTTGGGCATCATTGAGGAAGAAAGTTTTTATGACGCTGCATGTGACACGTCATCTCTCACGCCAAAAGAGCAGATCGCCTCACTTTCACTTCAACATGGCGCTTCCGTGAAATTGGTCTATTGGTCTGTATTGTGAGTAATCTCATATCCTGATTGTTGTTTTTAGAATACCAGCGGTAAGTTTGAACAAGCATTCGATTTCCATTCCCTTGTTATCTGGCAGACAAGAAGCTTCGATTATAAAAGTGACACTTAATCTAAAAGTACTAAATCTTTATACTGCATATTTAAAAACCCATTTTCAATTCTGATTATATATATTGTTTTCAGGTGTGACCACTTCAGATCTATGTTTCAATCTCACTGGGATGAAGATAAAAAAGAGTAAGTAAACTCAAGTTTAACATTTTTTTTTAAAAAAAAAAGTTAAGGTAAAATGATTGCTTCTGTTGTGCAATTTCAATTGAATGTGAAAGCCATGTACAAAGTAAGGAATATAGAATTATATGCCCAATGGATTTAAAGGTGGCCAAACTTTGAGACAATTCGATATGTGGGTGGATGGATTGGTTTAAGGTGAGTGGATGGATGTGTGGATGGATGGATTTTATTACTTATATGCCACCGAGCGGTGTGCTCCAGATGGAGAAACAGACAAGAAACCTCTAAACCGCCTCGCAATCTATTGGCCATGGGTAACTTCCCTCAGATGCCTGTTTTATGGAAATACTGGGTAGAATATATACAATTCACGAAACGCCACTCAGCTTTTTGTTGTAGATTTCAATAGTTCCACAGATGAGTTTCGAGTTATATGGGATAAGCAAAACTGCGGACAATACATTTGCATATATTTAACTGATAATGGCATAACAAAGCCGAAATATAATTTATGCCAACATGACTTCCTTGTTTGTATTATCTATTATTCTAGGTCTTTGGTAGATTGTTTAATTTGAAGATTGAAATAACTATTTCTCCAGCAAATGTTGTAAACAGAGATAAAAGATTGAAACGTTGTTTAAAGGGAAAGGCAAAAACAAAGTCTTAGTGAAATTGAAGACCATATGAAGTTGTTACTAAAACTGATATTTCGTAGTTTGTACAATTACTTGTTTTCCATTGAAATACACTTAAACTGAACTAATTTTAATAAAAAGTTAACTGTATTTGCAATAGTGGTCATCTCCCTAAAGCTAATGTCTGTTAAAACGTTGTGGATGAGATATATAACTTTATTCTGTACATTTGTACAGTTTCTGTTCTGTTAGAGTAATTTAGGTTAATTTTATCTGCAAGAAATTCATAAATAAAGCAATGCACACGCAGCCCATAATATTACATGTCACTTACAATAAATATATTTAAAAGGCCTTCAATTGGAATAACAGAAATTCTACAAAAAGGCAATAGCAGTTTTGTTAACAGTTTGGTACGGTCTGCTATTTGACTATGGCTTCGTTTTATGTTTACTTCCCCTTGTTGATCACTGGCTTATAAAGGAATCTTTGATCTTAGAGTAAACAAAATCAATAAGTGTTTAGAATATAGTGCGATTAGATTATGATTCGCGGTCCTGGGAAATTTAGTTATTTTGTCAGTGTATGGGACAAAGGCGCAATAAATAATAAATGTCGTCTGATGACAAAGTATTTAGTGAAAGTGAAGTATAGGTTCGTGTCTTACACACTTGTTACACAATTACTGACATTGTTCACCTTATTTCTGGTTATTTCAGATCCATAAAAGTTCCCCACCCCTATCCAGTGTACAGAGCTTTCCTCTATTTCTTATACACAGATACTGTTAATCTGTGCCTAGAGGAAGCCTTAGGTGAGTGTTATAAATTCTGTCAACAAAACAGTGTCATAAAATACGGGCGTTGGGGGGGGGGGGGGGGGGGGGGTTGAAGGTGAAATAAATCTTTTTTATTTAGCGCATGCTTTTTAGCCTAAAATATTATTTTTATATTTTGGCGCCAATTTCAGCCATTTCAAAATTCATACTAGTGATATATGGAAATGATTCCACGACATTTTCCTCTGGTTATCGGCCACTTTCCGGACATCTCCCTCCTCCCTCTGCCATTTGCCCTCCTGACATCTCTCGACGTAGAGTATCTGCAAATCTAGGATCCACATTAACTCCTTTGCGCTCTAGGGATTCGAAATAGTTCATATCGTGTCGATTGTTCATAGTTGCAAAGCGAGGCTCGAACCCACGCCCATGTGAGTGGCATGGGTTGCCAGTATTCACTGCTGGCGATGACTACCTGTGTCGTGGTTTTGAGTTCCGCAACGGTCTCAGCCTGCCAACAAAATTCTAAACTAGAACTATGAACAATTTGTATTGTTACGTAGATAATTTAAAACAGTAAACGAGCTAAATACAATGACCATGTCAAACGTTTTTGGACTTTTTTTCTAAATACCAGATGTCAGGATGTTCTATTCGATCGAGCATAAAGTATTTTGACAAAGCAACACTCGACCAAGGCATATTAGTAGATCGTTTAAGTTACTATTTTGTGAGTGTATTTAACACGATTTAACACGATATGATTTCGCTCATATAATAAATAATCATTGTAGTTGCCAAAAAACAGTATTCCCTTTATAAAACTGACAAACGATCAATGTGAAACAATTGTTATGAAGAATATTTATTTAATAAAAGACACAAACGATATGGCACGAAACGCCAACCATACAGCTCTTGTACGATAGTATTAGTTATTGACGTTTTCCAAATTGTGAACGGTTTTAATTACCGTCTTGAAGCTCGTGTCCTCGCCAGTGTATTGTCACGATCAGAGTAGCCTCCCCTGACCACTAACGCCACCATGACAACGCTGTCACATTCCAAGGACATCAAAATCAGTCAATGATGTTGCACAAAATAAGTCTGTTAAAAAAAAATGATGATTCTGATATTTTAACGTTGTTACGTTCAGTTTTATTAAATTAAGAAAACAAAATTTTAAGCGAAAGCGACCATGTTTGTTTTTATTACCCGTGAGTTGAAAATTCTCACGGGGAGTATGTTTTTTTTTTTATCCCCCTGGCAAATTGACCAATCAAAAACACAAGGAATTTGGTTGACTGATAATTTTGAAAGTTATCCACATTTACAGAATAAATTTTAAAACCTTCTTTGTTCAGTCTGTCTACCCAGGCTCACTTTATTATTATATCAAGTTTATCCGTTGAATGTCCCTGAAGTAACTCTAATAACATTTATGGAAACTTTATATCTTTTTAAATCAATTCTGACCAATCTATTGTTTACTACCAATTAAGTGAATAATGCTGTGATCATATTTCAGTTAGTTTTTTTAAGAACCTCTTCTTTTCAACTCAACAGCAAGCATTCTATACCGTATGTTTTTATACACATCTAAACCTAGATCATTATAATCTCTATTTATTGGTCGTTTACCACGTCCTGACGTTCAATATATTCTTGTTAAAATGTTATAACGGTTATTGTTAAAATTTTGTAAATCATTTGCTTGAGAACGGTCTTAGGATAGAGATCGAAACGTAGCTGTAAATACACATCACAAGTTGATATCCATGTGTATCCGGTGATTCCGTAGGGAATCCTTAAAACCTGGATGAAACTTCGGTTGTTCTACCTTGAGCATCTGTAGATCAGTTGGTTAGAGCCCTGGCCGTGCAAACCATAGATCCGAGTTCGAATCCCGGTGGAGGCGTTTACGTTTATGAAAAATATATATTTGCGTTGTGTATTTTCCGACATACTAACTGTGTATTTTTATTGTTATGTTCCTTTGTTTGATGTTATCAGTCCAGTCAGTGGGCCTCTTGTCTGTATAATTTGAAGTCAATAAACATTAACATTTACATAAACAGTCCTTCTAAGTTGATGCAAGTAACAATGACTGGTTTGTGTGATTAATACATAAATCATTAGCAGTGTTTTCAGGGATTTTCTGTGATAAACCACACTTAGATAGAGCTGCCACTAGTTTAGTAAATTAAACAGGCTGAGACCCATGCCGGAAGTGAACCCTTGGGGTGAATTGAATCACTAGCAGCAGATTCCGGTTGTCTAAACCACACAGTCCTTCAGGCTTAATTTGGTCTACTAGCTGGCAGATTGGCCGAGTTGACTAGGTAATTATTTTTTGTCTTCATAGCAAATTTTGTACGGAATTCTATTTATTCATTGTTATCAGGTCTAATGGAGTTAGCTGATAGCTATTGTGAACATACTTTGAAGCGTAAATGTGAACAGATCATCAAAAATGATATCACTGTAGAGAATGCAGCTATGTTGTACGCCGCAGCTATCAAGTACGATGCAAAAGTAAGTTTGGAGTATTTAATAAAACTACCATGTCTTCATCAGTTGCAGTTACTGAGGCTGAAGTTGGTAAGAGCTTTCTCCGCCCTGGTGTTGTATAGAGGATGGTTTCCTGATCCTTCTAGACATAACCAAATAAAGCAAAAGCCTCGTGACTTATCTTGTCATTCTGAGAAATCGTAAAGATAATCAAATAGCTCAAATAAGCATTTGGGTAGTTTAAGTTTCTGGCTAATTTGTCGTGTGTTTTAATTTCATTTCAGCACGTTTAGAATTCACATCTCATATGGTCAGATATATATCAAGCTACAGAGATTAGATTTTAAAAGTGTCATAGATGATGAGATTACTTGTGGCCCAGCTGTTTGGTGGTCATGTGCTATGTGCTAACTGTTCCCAATTGTGTGTTTCGCTGATTTTTGTTTGTTGTTATTGCAGGAATTGGAAGAGTTTAGTTTCAAATTTACTCTGAATCATTCGACAGCTGTAACACAGACGTTGGCCTTCTCGAAACTTGATGAAGATGTACTTCGAAAATTTATTGTGAAAGCTGCTACAGCAGGAGTCTTTAAGTACTGACAACATCATTTAGATAAGCTACATATAGACACATGACATTAATTTGTGGCTGTGCCAATAGGGTTTGACGCATATAAACCTCATGCAAATTCTCGATACAGTCTTACCATATGACATCATCAATTATGTACATGTTTTTAGTAATGCCGTACATGAATTAAATAACCGCCCACGCACCGTGTTGGCATCATGTGAACAGTGTGGGGGACCTGGTGTCGGCTGGGTGTTAAGTTTTATTAAACCAACTGTATAAAATGATTAGGACAGGATTCACACATAATGTCGACACTGTCACATAATCAGATGATGTAAACCTCAAACATGGATGGTGGTTTCATCCTGTTAAGACGATGGATGGTATTGCATTTTGCAAATTTCGCCAAACTTTTCAGGAAGTAAATACCAAATTCGTAGTAGTGATATGATGGGTTTGCATTTATTTAACTTCAACCATTAGCTATAGCTTTCTAGCAAGAAAACCCGATTTTATATAACAAATATACAGTTTTTATGTGTCGATGATGACAATAAACCGTTGTTGGGATCCTGCTAGCTACTCAGATTCTGTTTACACGGCGGCTGGTAATTAAATTCTGAGTTACAACGAGGTTTTGTTTATTATCGTACAGTAGTATTACCTGTATTATTTCCCTGTAAATCCCAAGGTTATCAGCAACACCTTTGTATCTTATTATTTTGTGCCCACATGTACCACAAACTTATTATAAATTTTAAAGTTGTAACAAACTGATTTCAGTTGAATTGTTGCCTACAAACATTATCGTAATTGTTATCGTTCCCTGAGGAATAGCTCTTGTGCTTTCATATTTTATACGTCTTTTAACTGCTTTTCTTATCATATAGTTATATTATAGGAAAGAAAATAACCTTAGTCTCGATGACTTCTTTGATGACTATTGTATATTATATATTCATTATATATTCCATATTATATATATATTCATGTTTTTAGTTCAACATTTTGGAAATCTAGCAGGGGACCGAACATTACCCCTCTTGGGACAATAAAAGATCCCGAACTTCACCACTGTTGGGACAATAAAAGATCCCGAACTTCAACACTCAATGAGGCTTTACAGGAGTAATTGTCAGATAATAAGTATGTTATTCCTTTGAAAACAGTGGTGATCTGTATGCCAGTTTAAAATGGAATATTCGAAAGTTGCTACAGAAATTGTTTTTTCATTTATCTTCTTGTTTTTTCCGTTTGTTTATTTCTTCTTTTTAAATGAATAAAAGCTATTCTTGGTTTGACTTCTCGAGTTTGTTAAATAATTTTTATAAAGCACTGCATCCCCAAATAGACATAAAATGGACACACAAATGACGGAGATAATAAATTGACCAAAAAATCTTGATCGACCTCCAAGTTCTACTTATTCGCGAACAAATTTTAAAACTGCTCTCTCAGGCTGAGAAACCAGAACTTTAAACTCTTTCACGTTGATTATCTGGTTGCATTGGTCACTTCGACCTAATGCTATGGTAAATAGTTATAGTTTATTTCTTAATTTTCTTTGCTGTTAACTGCTCCATGCCGATGTTTATTGGCGTGGAATGTACTTGTTGTCCTACAGGAATAGCTTATCTCAATGAGATACAAGAACTGCGTGCAGCGGTAAATATACCACTTATGGGCAAAAATGGCCAGTCATTACACAAAAGCCAATACTCAGAGGAGATACAAGGTACCGGAGATGTTGAACAAGAATGGGCGACCATGTTCTTCTGAACAGTTTATTATATAACAGTCTTCTTGTGGCGACGACTAGTTCACAGAGACAGCGACACAGTGCATTCCGTTTTCTATTGGTTTCTCACAATGGTTGCAATTGTTTTTCTTTTCACACGTTTTTATTCCCCTTCCATCTTTTATTTGGTAGTTCCCGACGCGGCAAATTGTTGTCCCTGATGTTTGGGTAACATTCGCGCCAGCCCGTCAGTGATGTGGCCCAGTCTATTTCAATAAATAATTTTGCAGTTAGAAGTGGGGTTTTATTTCCCGATAAAAAGTGTTACACGCACAGTACAACGGTAAAACATGTGCCTGTGATAAGTAAAGTTGTAAACACGATGCGTAAGCCAGTCTTCTGCAATATGAGAGTTTTCCTGGTCCGATAGCATACCTTATTTGACAGTTGACCTTATCTAACATGTTACCTTATCTGACAGTTGAACTTATCTAACATGTTACCTTATCTGACAGTTGACCTTATCTAACATGTTACCTTATCTGACAGTTGACCTTATCTAACATGTTACCTTATCTGACAGTTGGCCTTATCTAACATGTTATCTTATCTGACAGTTGACCTTATCTAACATGTTACCTTATCTGACAGTTGACCTTATCTATCATGTTATCTTTTCTGACAGTTGACCGTATCTGACATGTTACCTGATCTGACAGTTGACCGTATCTGACATGTTACTTTATCTGCCAGTTGACCTTATCTGACATGTTACCTTATCTGACAGTTGACCTTATCTGACATGTTACTTTATCTGACAGTTGACCTTATCTAACATGTTACCTTATCTGACAGTTGACCGTATCTAACATGTTACCTTATCTGACAGTTGACCTTATCTGACATGTTACCTTATCTGACAGTTGACCTTATTTAACATGTTACCTTATCTGACAGTTGACCGTATCTAACATGTTACCTTATCTGACAGTTGACCTTATCTGATATGTTACCTTATCTGACAGTTGACCTTATCTGACATGTTACCTTATTTGACAGTTGACCGTATCTAACATGTTACCTTATCTGACAGTTGAACTTATCTAACATGTTACCTTATCTGACAGTTGACCTTATCTAACATGTTACCTTATCTGACAGTTGACCTTATCTAACATGTTACCTTTTCTGACAGTTGACCGTATCTGACATGTTACCTGATCTGACATGTTACCTCATCTAACAGACAGTTTACCTGGTCTAAAGTGTACCTGATCTATGAGTTCTCTTGATTTGAGAGTGTATCTTATCTAATGTTTTACCTAATCTAAGGGTGTACCTCGTCCCAGAGTTACCTCTATTGTGTTGGAAAGTGTAGACCAAATGAAACGCAATTACTCGACCCTAATAAACGTAAAGCTGTTAGACTTGGATCAGTCAATCCGTGCATGTGCAAACATATTCCTGTCATTAGTTTCACTGTACGCAACGTCTGCACTTTAAATATTCCACTATACCGCTGTTCGTAGAAGTTTTTTTTAAACATTTACTGAAAATGATTGAAAAGAAAGAGACCGAGTTGTACAGCTATTAGAATCACCACTGGAAAATATGTAACTAAAATAGACTTACAGAAATTAAAGTTAAAGATTCTGTCAAATATTTATTTACCAATGGGTACTGTTGCGGTATGATTGTTTGATTGGGATCTACGCCGTAGTTACGGTTGTTTTACTTACATAACGGCGTGCCAGCCCAATGGGTGAAGGAAACCGCCCTGAACGACACCGACAAAATAGAAGAAGTCACAATACGCAATTACAGGACACAACAACAAATTTGCTTCCTGATGCATCTCATGTTCACTTCAACCCTTGGCGGAGCGAGCGTATTAAACCAGAATATAAAGCCATGATTGGCTGCTTCTGAACTTGTAGGCACCAACCAGAAAAAACATTACGGGAATACTCCTCCATAGTGGCCAAGTGAGCGATTGTTAATAGTAAAATTGCAGGACTCTGCTGTCATTTTTTTTAAAAAGGTGATACCGTTTTCGGAGGGTTGCGGATGTGTGCGTTTACTGCCAACTTTCGAATACTGAATATAATTTTTTCTGAATAAATTTGATGTGATTTTATAGCATCCAGTAGTTTGGGTTACCGGTAACCCAAAGTTGAAATTTGTTAGCACAATCTAGTTATCTAGTTGATTTGCTTAGTAGCTTGACATAATGAAGCCGCAAAGAAACCCCGAAAAGATGCATTTTCACGTTCTCTATATTTCGCAGAAATTAAGTCATCATCAAGAGGAAAGTAATGTACAAAGGAAGTTAACAAATATATATACACATGTGAAATACCAGAAAATCAAGGTTTGATATGTGGAGTAGCTTTGTAGAATCGGTCCATGGAACCTGTATTACGGAGGCTAGTCTGGGTTTATCTCTTGGTCTGCAATTACATCAATCGGAATTTGTTGCTATATCCTTATTCATAAGCACTCAAAAATAGGATTGTACAGCAAATTCCGATTGCCTTGGTTTTAACCAATTTTGAAGTTTATGCTTTAACTAAGACAATTTTGAAATGAAAACATTGGTACAAGGCAGCTAATAATCAGGAAAAAGCACGTCATAATTTAAATTCAAAATCAAGTAGGCCAGCCATTTTTCCTCATATGCATCTTGTAAAGATTTTGATCACGCTGGGTTCATGACCTTATATGGATAAGTTAAGATTTTGAATAGCGGAAAAGGGCGGGGCTCATGAACGCTTGACTTGGAGTATCGTCGGTACATTTAAGGGTGTCTCAGTAATGACAGCTGATTGACACATCCAGATAATAATATTCTGCCCAAAAATTCAGTTTTTATTTTTATTTTTGTTATTATAAAACTCTCCTTCAATCCACAAATTTGGTGTTGGAGTTACTGGAAAGCCTCTAACTTGTGCTTCTTGATAAAAATTTCAATTTGTCCTTAGATTCTGTGATAACGCCAATTTCAGAACTTTTGAGTGCATATGATAACATGCCATCCCAACCGGTGGAGAAAACCACCTTAAAACACAGAAGACACCATCGTCTTCCTGAAGCCTCTTAGCGCAGAGCCCCAGGGGACAGGGGTGTCCCACACAACCACCCGTGGAAATAAGTGAGAATTCATAATTATTCGGGAACGCTGGACCTACATATGCTGTATGATTGTTAATTGTGGCTTCTTTGTGTCAACATCAAGGGGAAGTGAACAAAATAAAGTCATGAATAACTTTGCAATGAGTTCTTCATCAGTCAATTGACCGTTATCAACTTTGAAATTGTTAGGAATAGCATATTTACGGAGCAAAGAGACACAATAAAATTGCAATTGTTCGTGGGAATGTTAATTCAATTATTAAAATTGAATAGACAACAGCTGGAGTGCCCCATTGTATTAGTATTGTAATTTTGAAATGATTGGATTTAACAAGTCGAAAGCAGTCGTCTATTCCACCTTTACAAAGCAGTCCGAAGCCAAATCAATGTCGTGGGTGGTCAGAATATTGTGTAAGTCAGCATCCGCTATTCTTTGCTCCCTAGTCTTTCTACAATAATACTGTGAAAGAAGTGTAGAATTTGGAAATTATCTGCAAGAAGAATAAAAGTTAAAATATTTCCTTCGCTAGAGCTTGTAAAGATGTTACGAATTAGTGGTGCAGAGCGGCAATTAAGTCTTGTAGGTTAAGAAATTACAAGAAAGTTCTATAACTTCTAACACCTAACCATAAGTCATTTTTACAGATTGATTAATTTTTAACTTACCCTAACCCTAACACCTATCCGTAAGTCCTTTTTACAGATTGATTAATGTTTAACTTACCCTTACCCTAACACCTATCCGTAAGTCCTTTTTATAGATTGATTAATTTTTAACTTTGAAAATTTTCAGTTGTTGTTTTAACATCATAAACAAGTTATGAAATCACCGACAAAACTACAAGAGTTATCGTTGTGCATTATAGCAAATCATTCCATTGGCTGCCCAACCTCATTTCGTCATTTTTCCAAATAAGGAGATATGCACGGATAACACAAACGATCATATTGTATCTCCGTCGGTTGGAGCAATGCATGGCCATGGTCAAGGGTCGCCTTGTTCAAGACGATTGCAGTCTAACAAAAATCAATTAATTCTTATCTATCTCATTTCGCTTTAACATCTTGGCATGTTACCTCATTTTCGTTTGTTTGTGAATTTTTTAAAATCTTCCAATCAACTGACGAATCATGGGGAAAATGTAGGAAAGCGGATTTCATCTTTACTTTGTGCATTACAAATTACCCATGATTCCACACCCAATTAAGTTGATCGGAGGGATTACTATTTCTCCCCAGATGTCGTTCTTCATCAGTATGTTGTATTAGTGAAAGCTTCAATGCCATTGATGTGGGTAAATAGCTTTTTTTTCACACTTTGGGTTAAAAAACTACAAGTAAAAGTTATTATAAGAGCTGTTCTAGCCAAAGTAAGACAGCAAATCTTATTTCGTAATATTTCACGTATATTATGAATGGAATCCAGGTGTTGTGTGCACAGCTGTAGTCGCTGGAGATCCGGCTTCATCCGGGTTGTCGGGTTTTGTTTTCAGAGTAAACCAGGTTAGTTATTCACAAAATTAATAAAATTAAATTAAAAATGTTCTACTGTGTATTTGGGCTGTTAATCCGCAGATTTGAATCAGATGGGATGCCACTTCAGGGACGTTAGCTCTTGCTGCGCTGTAGTCTATCTCTGGATATTTTGCCCGCTTAAGTATATCAATTAAAAACTTTAACAGTTTCTCCTTACCTACAGAATACATTCTCCACGTCACTAACAGACAGGCGAATGTAGCAAATACAATCATCCTCTGTGGTAGAGAATCGGGTCAGGAAAGGGGAGGTACATGTAATTTACTGTCTACAACATTGTCCACACATGAATACTTTCCCGGTCTGTGTGAATCCAGCTGATATGTGGGAATAGTGACTGGCAGCTATCTCAATAAACCTGTATTAAAATTATATAATAAATTCTTGGTTTCCATCGCGCCACAACAAAACTGCTTACTGGTGCCCCTTGCCTCAAAGGACACCAAGGCACAAGGGAAAATTATTTGTTGTGAAAACAGTTTTGTGTATGTGAGGATCTTGTGGTCTTTATATCGTTGACACAAGTTTTCACTGTAAGTCTATATCTTTTGTCTGAGTTAGGATAGACACAATCTGTCTACTTGATAGGCCTACAAGTAGCTCACTTTAACACTAAACAAAAAGTTTCCCCAACACCCTTAACAAGCCATTTGGGCTCCTATTATTAGACTAATAATCTGAAGCTTTTGTTTTTACTTTGAGTTTCGGCGAAAAAACTCTCTGCGCCCAAACCTCTTTCTTCAGAGTTAATTTTATAAGGGGAGACAACATGTGCTTTATTTCCTGTTCCAAGTTGCCCGTATGAGTTAGCTCCCCATGAATACCGTGAACCTTCATCTGTTAATGCCAGTGTGTGAGCATACCCACATACGATCTGTGAACAGAAAGATTTGTTTGATTTGGGTTTTGGCTGTACTTAAGGTTATTTCACTTATATGACGGTGTGCCAGCCCAGTCGGTAAAGGAAACCACCGTAAATGACGCTGACAACATACAAGACAGGGCACAACATTTACATTACATTAACACAAAATGATATGCGAGCATTAATGTTGGCATCAATTCCACCAAAGTCAATGTATTATCAGCTTCATCAGTCACGTGACATCTGATATCATTTTCATGTATTAATTCACTAATACAAACGAAGTTTTTTTTATCCTGGTGCGCCATGAAACTCGTGAAATATCTATCATCATGCGAAGAGGCTTACAGGCCTCATTACCCTTTTACTGGACATAATCCACGGGTCTAGCTGCTTCTGTTACGATAAATTCAAGTTCTTTACGATAAGACAGACAGAAGGCTTATATAGTGGATAAAGTTTATATTTGAAAT
>JAVFBZ010182552.1:3490-15237 GCA_032466195.1 Katharina tunicata
TGGATAAATATCAGTTTGTCATTTCACCATCTGTGTTCTGGATAAATATTAGTTTGTCAATTCACCATCTGTGTTCTGGATAAATATCAGTTTGTCAATTCACCATCTGTGATGTGGATAAATATCAGTTTGTCAATTCACCATCTGTGTTATGGATAAATATCAGTTTGTCAATTCACCATCTGTGTTCTGGATAAGTATCAGTTTTTATTTATTTGGCCACAAAACTGTCTTTTAGTCGTACATTATGTGTATCAGCCCTGTAGTGTAGGCATACATGGTTATACATTAGATGTTAATTTAATTATTTCTGGGTTTACTTCAGACCAGCCATTGTTTGTGTGGGAAGACTGGTATGAATACATGGAGAGAAGAGAGGCCGAGAAAGAGGAACTACGTCAGCTTCAAAACTACAGGTAAGGAACCCAGCTTTCCAACCCTCTCTCTTTAACTTCAAATGGACATCCATGCTGTCATACATGTACTTAGCACTGGAGGAACATCATCTTTCCAACAGAGCTTAGCTAACTTAGAGTCTTGGTGTGACTTTGCATAAACTTGGAGTGGGTTTCCTTCCTGTGCCTTGGTGCTGTGTGAGCTAAAGGGAATCAGGAAGCAGATTTGTTGGGTGTCTTGTTTTTATACGCCCGATGCAAATTGGTCGTATTATGGTATGACCAGTGTCCGTCCATCTGGATGGCTCTAATCCGTTTCCAGAGCAGAACTCCAAAACTATTAGGCGTATCTTCATGAAACTTTGTGAACATATTCACCATCAACTGTAGTTGTGCCTTTTGCTATGATGAATTCACTTATTTTTTTTTGCCTTATTTCTATGGATACAAAGTGGCTCAAAATCCGAAGTAAATTTTGTTTCCAGAGCAAAACTCGAAAACTATAAGGCCTATCTTTATGAAACTTGGTAGGCACATTAACCATCAACGGATACCATGGAATGATTGGTATCCAAATCGATTTCCCTTTTTTTTGCATACTTCCTTTATAGAAGATGGCATGTTGCTTACCATAGTTTGACATGTCTTTGGTTAGCATATGTTCATTAAGGGTCTATATCGCACCCCACAAGGGCGTATGTTGGTTTTGTAAATGTACTGTGGTGGCTTCTCTGTTTTCAGTGTAAAATAATCCAACAAACATAACATTGATTGTGTTAGTGTGGCAATGGATTGTTGGCATATGTGTTAAACACTAATATCATTCAGTCAATTGCAAGTAGTTGGATGGAAGCTCTCTCTGCGAGGGCTGGATAAGCTTAAGGGTGATTTGATGTCTTTAGTGATCCATGAATATCTTTTGTTTTCCTGTATGTTGACACTTATGTCGATGGAAGTTTGAATTTTTTTAATTTTAAAAATTATATAGCATTTATGAGGATTTCAAATTTTGATTTTACGTTTTGTAAAATTTACTCCTGAAACATGACTACAAGTATACTCACCAAACCTTGGGTCAATGAGTGCTAGCTGAGTGCTTAACCCTAGGAGTTTTATGGAGGAAATAAACAGGAAGGCATTTTGTTGTTGTTGTTGTGTTTATATGATATTTTTTCTTTACTTTCTTACAGTCAAATTGCTGAAGTGAGAGACACCAAATCTTTGACCAAGTCCCTGGAGAAATTCAGTAACTTGTATGGGAAACATTATGAGTCAGACATCCAGTACAGTAAGACAATAAGAAAATCAGAAATACCATGTTAAGTAATACTCTGCTGGCTGCTGTGTGTATTGTGTGGTGTCTTACAAGATGGTTGTCGTTGTTGTCAGTATATTGGTTAATGGTATCAACCGGGGTAACAATGTTACTCACTCAGGTTTGTAGAAGCTTCCTGTGCCCTTGTTCTGTAGCTGTCAGACATATAGCAATTGCTTTTTCCATCCGGCAGTGTGCGTCCGACATATTTTGTCCAGACCATAGCTCGGTTACTATGTAGCATATCACTTTGACACTTACACACAACAGCCTTCTCCATATGCAGATGTGCAACGTTCAACCTTTTTTGCAAATTTATTCAAATTTCTACATAAATTATGCAAACGAGCTGTTTGACGTCCGACACTTGTTGTCCAGGTCATATCTCTGTTACTATTCAACGTATGACTTTGAAACTTTCACACAACATTGTTCTCAATATGGACATGTGCAACGTAGAACTTTTTCCGCAAATTTATGCAAATTTCTACCTAAATTATGCAAATTAGCTGTTTGCCGTCCGACATATCTTGTCCAGGCCATATCTCTGTTACCATTCAATGTATGACTTTGAAACTTTCACACAACATTATTCTCAACATGGACATGTGCAACGTAAAAAAATTTCCAAGTTCCAAGGCTATGATTGCTTCTTTTCTAGTTTTAAGTACTGTTGATGACTTTTCTTCTTCCCTAAGACTAGCATTCTGTTTTTGAAGTGAAATAACCTTAAGTATGGGGTTCACACCTAATCAAAGCAATAACTTTTCTGTGCCCTGGTGCTCTCTGTGGTATCTAGAGTATCGCCAGTGTCTTTTAGGGTGGTTTCCTTCATCTGTTGGGCTGGCACCCTACAATATGTTGAGTGAAATAACCTCAAGTATGGTGTAAAACCCCAATTTAACAAACAATTAAACTCATCACCTGTCTGAATTAAGAACAATTCTCCATCTGATTGATCGATTAACTGATAGTATATTTTTTCTTTCATTTTCAGAATATAAGTTAAAACCAGAAATCCGCGTATCCCTTCAGCAGTGTTTCACCCTCTTGGGAGAAAAATGGATTGAAAGAGGTACACACAAACCAGAAACCATATCAAAGCAACAGCATGAAATCTTACAACAACAGTCTCCTGCTACTCTTATAGAACAAGATCCGATTGGCTTCCTAGTTGACTCACCAAAGAAGCAGTCAACCAATCATAATGCAACATCAAGCCAGGCCTCAACAAGTCAGTTGAAGGATGGCTCACACTTTAGGAAATCTTCCTTGAGATACATAACAAAACAAGAGAGTTTCTTAGAAGAATTTGACAAACAGGGACTGACAGATTTCACCATTTACAGTTCATGCCTCAGTTCTTCTGATGACCAATCAGACGGAACATATTCTGACCAATCAGGGGAGAGTCCATTACCTCATTCACCAATCATAGCTCAAGGTGCAAAGAAACCAAGGCGAAAAAAGCGCCTTCGAATCAAAGAAGCTGTTATAAATGTTTTGTCGCAAAAGTCTAAACCAAAACGCTCTAGAACTTTCGACAAACAGGACTTAATGTACAATTTAGAAAAAGCTTATGAAAATTACAGACTTTATTCTGGGAAAACATCCGAAGCAAATCGGCATCAGGCTTATGACTGGTTGTTAAAACTTTGTTCCAAAACCATTGATTGTAGTGTGGAAGATCTTGACAAAAATTCACAAAACTTACAAGCGCTTCTATTTGCTGATAAGTACGAGCAGGATATTGTAAAATTTGTCAGACTGCAGCGTTTTTTTTCCATTTATTTCAGCCAGGAATAAATGTTGGATTAACTTTTAATGAGTCATTTCTTCTAGGTCTAAGTAAGCTAAATCACCTTTAATTTCAACCACCTATCAGAGTGCCCTTTTTGCAAGTTGTGAAAGTAAACGAACTAATTTATGTCTTCTGTAAAATCCTGAATCTTTCAAACAGCAGCGTTGTCATCTGACTGCCATATCTTATTACAGAGTCATTAACATAGCTTCCAAAGCTGTTATTTTATGGTTGCAAGTTTAGATGATTTTCCCTGGCAGCGAATCAATTGCATAGATGTTTGTTCTGGTTAGAGTCCGCCAAGGGTTGTTATGGAGAGTAGTTCGAAATAAATAAAACTCTTTACTAGCATCTTTACTTCTCATGGACAAGAAAGTTTAACGGTGAAACACATAAACCTTGTAAACTGATGATAGCATCATAAGTCCAAAATATACATGTATTTGCTTTATCAAGATGACTTTCTTGTATGCCGTTTCTGTTCTTATATGTTAAATTATTTCATTAAAGAAGAATTTACCATCGTCAAACAATCAATGTTTTTCTTGGTGTTTGCTGGAATATTTTGTCAAAATACAGTGTACGGCTAACCTTTGTTGACCATTGTGTTTTGTTGATAAATGGTTGTCAGGAAGGGGGCTAAATAAGATTAATGTTCCGTGTGCCAAATTAACGCATGGCCTGTGGGTTAAAGTCACATACGCACCCAAAATTTTGAATTTTTAACTAATTCCGTTTGCCTTGATTTTTACAATTTTACAAAATTAAAACAGCCACGTTAAAAAAAAAATTATTTACTGGGTACAAAACTTGTACGGACCCGGAGAAATCTAGCAGTTATTCGAATTTAAGGATAAGAGGGTTGGCCATATTTGCTCACAATTACTTTGATCCAACTGCGGTGAATGACCTTGTTTGTAACGAGCCAACATTTTGAACCTTGTAAGGGGTGTGGCTAACTCGGTTAACTAGAAGTGACGTCGGTACATCAAAGTGTGTCTGAGCTGTGACAGCAGACTGACACATTTCCAAATAAAAATTCTGACATAAAATTCAGTTTTTAGTTTTTTAGTTATTTTAAAACTCTCCTTCGACCTACAAATTTGTAATGGAATCATTGGAAAGCCTCTTACTTGTACTTCTTGAGAAAAATATCAATTTTTCATGAGATTCTGTGATAGTGCAAAATTCAGAACTTTTGACTGTGTATGTTACTTTAAGTCAGGTGCCTTCTTCATGGGTTAAATATGCCTAATAAATCCATGGGTTCTAATAATATACATGGTCTGGGGGCTACAAAAGGTGAATGGTTAATGTGTTGCAATGCAGTTTATGGTCCATGGGCTAATAAGGTGCATCCGAAACCAGTATTAAACTCTTTACTTTTGCCTTTACGGACATTGTTTCAGTTCCTATGCTTATATATGTAGCTAACAACATCTTCAGCTTGGTAATAAGCTTCTGTCATTTTCCAACCAAGTGGATGATTTACGCCACTTATAGGTGTAGATATGATATATTGCTTAAGGATGATGGACTACCCTTTCGAAGGTCAAATTTTTTGTTTGTTATTTGTTTATAAGAACATTCTGTTTTTTGTCCTGTATTTTGTAAAAAAGTTATATAAATATTCCAGTTAAAAGTCATTTAATTTTAAGTTTGAAAATTTTGATTCAGTTCTTTGCAAGTGTACAGCTGGATGGGTTTTGCCCATTTCTAGCACTTCATTTTTTGTCGAAATTTAATTTTTCAACACGTGAAATTCAACATATTTTTTTGTTTTTTTGTCTAGTTCTCTCTTTATAGCAATTTTTCCTCAAATTAATCATTAAAATTGGACTTTCTGCATTAAAAGATGAATAATTAAAAACGTAAGCCAAATTTGAGATACTGTTTACTAGATTATTATGTCAATAATAAGCATAACGAATTTCACGGGTGTAGCTCAAAGGGTTTTCGAGAAAACAGAGTTGAAAAATTAAATTTCGACAAAAAATGAAATGCTAGAAATGGGGCAAAACCCATCCAGCTGTACACTTGCAAAGAACTGAATACAAATTTTCAAACTTAAAATTAAATGACTTAATTCTAACTGGAATTTTTTATAACTTTTTCACAAAATGTAGGACAAAAAAGAGAATGTTCTTGTAAACAAATTACAAAAAATGAACAATTTCGACCCTCGAAGGGGTAGTCCATATTGAGAAAGAAATTAGGGTCTGGACACGCCAGGAATTGTGGATGTGTTTATGGATGTTCAATCTTTCACAACACTGACATCTTTCGTAAGCAGTTGCGTAAGAAGAAAAAAATTGTCTATCTTTGTCTGCTCGCCATTGGAACAAAACTTGACACTTTTGGTGTACGATATTCAAATATGATTTGGGGATGTTTCAAGTAAAAGTGTTTGCCTGAAATGACTAAAATTTGAACTAAAATAAATCAGATTGCGATTGTATTGTATCTCACTACTGTTCGGTGACGCTGACATCTTGAGTGGTTACTTTATTCACTAGGTCGTGACCGTTATATTTGGTGAAATTTAAAGTTTGACATAGATCATTTTTGAGTCTTACTGATAGAAAGTATTAATATTACTTTGTGTTGGTATAGATAATATATTTCGGCTTTATTACGCAACTATCAAATAAACACACAATTATATACATGTATATGTGGCTCAATCGGTTAGAGCGCTGGCCCTGCTAGCCAGAGACCCGACTTCGAACCCTGTTGGAACCAAGCAAATTTTTCTTTCTCTTCATTTATACAAAAATATATATTTGGTTAACTTTTGATAGTTACTTGAGATATTATCTATATCAACGTGATTTTCTTTTCTTGTTTCTTTTTTTTTTATTTTTGTGGAATGTCGCTTATTGTATAGTAAAGCACAATCTCTCAAACAGCTTTTCAGTCATTCTGATTGCCTTATACCTTTATACATATCAGTTACGTTTGGGACTGTACCAGTCACATTTCGTGACATAAGCATCCCGATACAACTATTTAAGCGATTCCGGTCAATAAACTAAACTATTATTTAATTGAACTAGCTGAATGTACGGCTTGAAACCCCAAAATAAAATAAAAAAACGTTCCTTTTATAAGTAAAATATCCTTTCGTCTTTAACGTAAACCTCTATGAATCTGAAACTAAAAGAAAATAAACAATTCAATCGTTACCATGACTACTAGTGAGAAGCTTTACATTATATAAGGAAAAGTAACACCTCCGAACAAAGATATACGGAATTTATAATGGACTCCACGTCAATCTATGTCTTAGTGTCGTTCAATGTATATGGGTCTCTGGTGGCAAATGACTTATATAAATATAACTTTATTTTGTGATTGCGTTGATATACGGAATGCGGTTAGCTGATTGGTATGATATTGCAAGCGGAGGAGCTGGTCGATAACTGAACTGCAGTAGGTGAATGGAAATAAACGTTTGGTTCCGCGACAAAATCAATTGGAAAGCGAGGGAACAAGCTGCTAATGAACTGAAGTGGCTAATGAACCTTCGGATTGGCGAACATGTAGTTCCCAAAAAAATCAGGAACCGTTGGACTAATGAACCTTCGAAATATTGATCCTTCAGACTACAGAACTGTTCTCTTTGTTGGAATTTATTGCAGGTGCTTGCTTACTTTACTTGATTGGTATTTAACAACGTGCATTTCCGTCATAGGATGGACTTACAGCAGTTAACTGTCAAACTTAACAAAACCATCAAAATGGTTTTATTGTATGTTGGAGAAGAAAAAAAACAGAATATTCATTCAATGTTAATCCTGACAGAATAGACATACTCAAAACATAATGTAAAATCAACAAAACCTTCTTCTTTTTTTTCAAATTAGGAAGTTTTTTTTTTTTTCACACTCAACTTAATGGCAAAGAAGTGCACTTTCTAGAATTTTTCAAATACGTTTTGATTGTTAGGCTACAGCATGAATGTATTGAAAACAGAAACGGGGCCGTTCCTACTGCATGTTTATGACACTGCGACGGATAAGTAGAGTGCCGGTGATGTTCAGCTTTGTGGGGTATGGGATCGTTGCATAAAGAGAGCTTGTACATCCAACTAGGATCTAACAAAGTCCAAGTAAACAACAGCGAAAGACAGTAATGTGTCAACATTGTTATATATTACTATATGCGCACGTTGGTTAGATAAGAGATTAGTACCTGGAAAAGTTAAAAAGGTAAACAATTCTGTCCGAGGATATTAGAACTCCAGACGATTTATATATTTAATTTGTCTGGGTTTTGTCTTACATAAATCTTATTATCAAGATTATGACCGAATTAATTGTCAAGTATCTTTCGGAACACCACAACGAAATGCCATACGCGAATCTTATTAAAACATCTGACTTCTATACTGTAGTGTTTTAACCTTCGCCGTCTTTGGGTCACGTCAAAACCCTTCAGCTATATACGACCATTGGTTAAGAAGTCGGTGGGGTTACAATATATAATACCTTGATGCACGTGTGAAAAAAATTCTATCTAATTTATTATTCATATTTTAATATTTAATTCAAACTGTCATAATTAAAGACAAAAGAAAGGTAAAGACTAAGCAATAAATTTCAATTGACTTTCTCTGCAATAGACTTTTGTGTAGATTAGAGTTTTGTTTGAATTGGGGCCCACGTGTCAATTCGTTCGTGGAAAATGTTTAGATATACTGTACTGGTCAGAGATAAGCTGATTTTGTGCATTGCGTATACCCTGGATGATATCGTAAATAACCATAGCTCTCTTAAATAAGATTACGACGAAACTTCAAATATAGGAACATGAAGCCAGGAATCGAAATCATTTGATCGCCATCCAGGGGAACCTAAAGTTGCACAACATAGAGACGACGCCTTGGAAAAATTCGTAAGACTATTTATGTACAGAAAGCTGATGCTTATATATATCTTTGCTTTAAATTAATTTCGCTAAATTTTTATATGGGATATATATCTTACATATAAATTATGTAATAACAAATTGTTTCAGAAGTTTTGAGTGCATGACGAAATAAGTTTGCTTATTATCCATTCTTAAAACAACTAACTTCATTTCTTCAATCTAATGCAGAAATTATATCGGACCTTTAGATCCAGTTTCATGTGTTTGAAAAATATATATATATATTATGTTTCTTACATTATAACGAAAGCAGATAGTTTGTTTTTTTTGCATGCAAAACTAGAAATCATAATATATTCAATTGAAACGACAACGATTTGCCATTAAATGTTTTTTGCAGATATCGACGTGTGTTTGCCGGCAGAGGTTTAGTGTAACTATTCCAACAGCTATAGATCATGGCGCGGGGAACGATTTATATCGCCTTTTTTGCCACCTTTGTGATACTTTGCCAAGGTAACGCTCCGTTTTTTATTATTCTACTTTTTTGATTTACTTGCTTTAAATTTAAATACAAATAATTGCAATCTTTAGAATAAAAAAGGAAACGACACCGTTGAACAAAGCAATGATGGTTCTCCTTAGATGGATACTCCAGAAACCTGTCATTACTTGACCAGTAGTTTGGCTGTCTGGCCGCTGACATTTGGGGAGCGCTTGGGGCAGGTTTTTTTAAATTTGTATTTAGGGTTGAACATATCAAAATATGTGTAGGCCTACAAAAATATATAATGATACTTAAGCAATTCCTGTTTTGAACATATCAAAATACGTATAAAATGATACAGTTGATACTTAAGCAACTCCTGCTTTGAACATATCAAAATACGTATAAAATGATGCTTAAGCAACTGCTGCTTTGAACATATCAAAAACTATATAATGATACTTAATTCCTTGCTTTGAACTTAGAAACCTCACACTTGGGCGATCGTTACTTATTCAAATGTTGTGTCACCCGCATTCAGGTGGTGCCGTGAAGCTATCAACGGGGAAGGCTCCTAAAGTCCATACCGATCACGATGGTAAGTGGAATTCGAGACAGTTGTTCGCTTGCTGTGATTTTGACGCCATACCCAACGGTATTTCATTTGTAGTTTGTTATAAACATCCCGCTGTCTCGGACGTCATATGTGAGCTTTCCTCATATATACTCAAGGCCCGTTCACACGGCAACATTTAAACCGGCTTAAATACCAAAGTGGCTGATGGACAATTCGGGGTTCCACTGATAACGGTTTTTTACGCTCTGATAACGGTTGTTTACGCTCGGATAACGGTTGTTTACGCTCTGATAACGGTTGTTTACGCTCGGATAACGGTTGTTTACGTTCTGATATCGGTTGTTTACGCTCTGATAACGGTTGTTTACGCTCATGAATTAGTTGACAGTGACATTTCGCAAATTATGGAATATGCTATTTTGTGGCCTGCATGTATAACTAACTATTAAGTGACTAACGAAATACTGCTCTCCAAATCGAATATCGTTTGTTGTGCTTCCTCAAGCTTGAGCTTCACTGGTTTCGTGCGTAAGTTTTTTTTAGTTCAAATTTCCAAAACTAAGACATAGACTTTGTCTTGGCCATTCTTGATGTCATTTTCGTTAAAATGGTAATTATAAGATAAATATGGTTTCCAGGTTCTCTGTGTCCATACAAAGCTGATATCGCCCTGCTAATGGACGCTTCGAGTTCTATTGGACCTGGAGACTATCAACGAATGAAAGAATTCTTAAGAGGGGTCGTTCAGCACTTTGATGTTGGAGAAGACGATGTCCGCATCGGGTTGGTCACGTTTAACTTTGGGGCGAAGGTCGAGTTTTTCCTGAACACGCACTTTACCAAAGATGCGGTATTGAAGGCATTCGATAGCATCCAGAACGTCACTATGGGTACGGCCACCCATCGAGCTTTGAAGTACGCACGAGAACAGGTATTCCAAACTGAAAATGGAGATCGACCTGACGTCCCGAACATCGCCATCTTGCTAACTGACGGCAGGTCAACCCACCCAAATCAGACAGAATCCGAACAGGCTTTGCTAAAGGCCACGGGGGCGAGGATATTCGCAATAGGGATTGGCTGGATCGATGAAACTGAGCTTCGCCTGGTGGCCAGTGATCCAATTGATAAATACTACCACTACGCTAAAGACTTTGACGGCCTTGATTCAATATTAGCTGACTTTCAACAGACTTCTTGTGCAGGTAAGTTTTTTTTAAGTGAGAAAAATGCGTATACTGAAAAATGAGAACTTTATGTGGATATCGCGCAGGTAATCAATAATTACAACATAATTACATAATTAACATCAGGAGGAAAGGAAACGTAATCATGTAGGAGGCTGCCCCACAAGGCTTAATAAAAAAGGTTTCACGTTGTATAAGAAATCATATAGGAGGCTGCTATATGAAACCATATACCAAGTCAACCATACGTAATCGCATTTGAAGATGTCTCTTGCGCTGGTAATCACTAAGACTTGTATCTGCCTTACACGTACATATATACCAATCTTAAATCTTTCATTTGTTATACGGAAACGACCCAATGTTCAACGATATTTAAATAGTTTAAAATATTTAAAACAGCTTTGCAGTAATTTGAGCCAGATTCCATAAAACACCCAATTTAAGTACTATATTTGCACGAATTTAAATCAGATTTAAATTTAAACAGAGTGTGTTGCTTTTTTCATTAGCAATTGATTTAAAGTACAAATTCAATTGTTCAAAGTTAATACTTTGTTGTACAGTTTTCATCTGGTTGTCTGTTGTTGTTTTTCGACCAACAAAATACTGTTCTTCTTTCAATCGACAGAGATCACTCGACCGCCACCGACAACTCCTGTTCCAACCACAACCACCACGCTTCCGACGACCACAACCACAGGTAAGCACAATGGAGACAATTGTTGTATCAGTCGCACAACTTATACGCTTAAAGTAACATAAGCACTTAAGCTTTAAGGATTTTACAACAAATTCTGATTGCCTAGATTTTAACCAACTTTGAAGTTTGTGCATAAACTAAAACAAATTCAAGGTTAGTAATAGCCAGCAGAAATCAAGCAATAATTCGAAATTCGGTGTAAGGAAGGCCAGCCATTTTTCCTCGTATGCCTCAAGTAAAGCTTTTGATCTCGCCGGGTTCATGACAAGAATGAGTTAAGATTTTGAATAGTGTATGGGGGCGGGGCTAATTAACGTTTGACTTTGTGTCTTGTCGGTACATCTTAGGGTGGCTCAGTTATGACAGCTGATTGACACATCCACATTGTAATATTCTGACAGAAAATTCAG
>JAVFBZ010182563.1:0-15233 GCA_032466195.1 Katharina tunicata
GCCTTGTGCTGACTGAGTGTTTGCTTTGTAAACTATTATCCTCAATAAAAATTGTTTATATATATATATATATATATCTATATATGCACAGTTATACCAAACTTTACCAAAGAGAGGACCAGAACAAAACACTCTTGAAGTATACATTTGTGACATCATAATGGGTTTGTATAATGTAGGATATTGTATCGCTTGTTCTTAGGCAAAATGATTGTAAAATAGGGGCCTCTAGGTTATTATTGTTAAAAAGGTTTAAGCGGTGCACAGGGATGACATTAATGGACAATTGTTAAACCTTCTGTTTTATTTTATTAAATTTAAGTTGCATAAGCACTCAAAATTAGCTGGTTTTTTTAGAATCCAGGGACCATGTTCATAAATCTACTTAAATACGTCTTACGTTAAGTTAAACTAAGCCAAATTTAAAATTTCATTCTAAAAATATAGAGAACATCGTTCTGTAAAAAATATTTATTATCAGAGGAGTTTTCAAAATGGAAAAGATTTACTTCACATTTATATTTTGTATTGGCTTGTCAACATTTGGCCAAGAATTTCTTAATTTTTAGAAATACTTCAGTATGTTTATGAGCACAGCCCTCTTTTGACAAACTGAAATAAAACGGTTTTGGAGAGTATAAACATTTACTCTTGTGGTTTGGCTCTGCAGCGTCACAAAATGCTAGCCCTAAATACCCAGCAATACTAGGACAATAAAAGCAGAATAGTTATCAGTACTGACAACAACAACAACAACCTACCAGTGGAGAAGCGTTCGTGAGCTTGTTTGTGACATTCTTAACATCAGGATTGTTGGCAATGTTCTGGGAAGAAAGAAACAGGGAAGAAGCATTTGATTTTTTTGATTGATTTGGGGTTTTCACACACTAAAGGTAATTTCACTTATGGGGGCCCAACGAGTGAAGGAAACCACCCTCATGTGACCCTGCCAACAAGATATGTGAAGGTACAGGAAAATCACAGGATACATGCTGCCGGTATTCCATAAAAAAGACTCGGAAAAGATATTTAATCGTTTCGGATACTGACTAGATGTCATATCAGGTTCCAGTTGCCCCTTGACTTAACGAGACAGGAACACAAGGACCGTCACCCCACAACCCACCAAATAATAAATGAAAGAAGAAATGAAAATACCACAGCCTTCAGGAAGAAAGGGAGAGAACCCCCATTGAAAAGAAATGTGTACCAGGACAGGAAAGGAAAGAGAAAAATAGCGTTGAAGAAAGGCAAATACCACAGCCTTCATGAAGAAAGGGAGATAACCCCCATTGTAAAGAAATGAGGTACATATATGTACCAGGACAGGAAAGGAAAGAGAAATATAGCGTTGAAGAAAGGCAAATACCACAGCCTTCATGAAGAAAGGGAGAGAACCCCCATTGAAAAGAAATGAGGTATATACATGTACCAGGACAGGAAAGGAAGGAGAAATATAGCGTTGAAGAAAGGCAAATACCACAGCCTTCATGAAGAAAGGGAGATAACCCCCATTGAAAAGAAATGAGGTATATACATGTACCAGGACAGGAAAGGAAGGAGAAATATAGCGTTGAAGAAAGGCAAATACCACAGCCTTCATGAAGAAAGGGAGAGAACCCCCATTGTAAAGAAATGAGGTATATACATGTACCAGGACAGGAAAGGAAAGAGAAATATAGCGTTGAAGAAAGAAAAATACCAACAAGAAAAAAAAGATATAAAAAATTGAAAACAACTGAAAAAATTCAACATACTACTTTAGAAGGTTGCACTTAAATAATACCTAAAGGTGTGAATATATGAAAACTTGTGACCTTCAAGCCTTGTGAGTCTCAACATACAAATTCAAATGTGTGAAAATATATACATGTCTTCACTTGAGGAATTTAAAATTCCAAGCTTAGTGTAAACTAGTGATGACGGTGGCCATATTGGTGCCCTGAATTTGATGCAATGCAATCAGTCCATTATCTAAGCTTCGATTAGTTCATCTTCATCTAAAGCTTTTGTGTTCATATATTGGTAAAAAAAAAACTTTGGTAAAATGAGCTATGTTGCTGGGAATTTAGCAAAATACAACACCTTCCAGCACTATAACAAGAGAAATCTACATTCACAGTTTTTCAGTTAATCAGACGATTTGTTTTAACGTTATAGTATTCACAGAACCAGTAACCTATGTGTGTATAATCCACAAATAATGTATACAATTTTTGTGGAATATTCACACATAGGTTCAAATGGCGGACATATTGTTGTTCGGAATTTGGTTGAATGCAATACCATCCAACATCTTAACACGTGTAATCTATATTTCTAGTGTGAAGTCAATCAGTTAATTTGTTAATGAGCCCCCCTCCCCTCCACCTCCTACCTCCAACAGATTTAAATGTAGCTCTGATGTAGGTAAAATATACTTAACATAAATTTAATTACCTGAACCATGTGCCTAAGATTGTAGGAATTGAATCTATCACTCTGTTTGGAACATTTCTGAAACAGAATTGGAAAATATAGAATGACTTCAACAGATGGTACTAAAACGAAATGTACTCAACAAACAACGGCCAATTTAACCAGGATGTCGGTATACTCCGGTGTCAGTTAAGACAGGATGTCGGTATACTCAGGTGTCAGTTTAGACAGGATGTCAGTATACTCAGGTGTCAGTTTAGACAGGATGTTGGTATACTCAGGTGTCAGTTTAGACAAGGTGTTGATATTATCAGTTGTCAGTTTAGAAAGGATGTCGGTATACTCCGGTGTCAGTTAAGACAAGATGTTGGTATTCTCAGGTGTCACTTTAGACAAGATGTCGGTATTCTCAGGTGTCACTTTAGACAAGATGTTGGTATACTCAGGTGTCACTTTAGACAAGATGTTGGTATACTCAGTTGTCAGTTTAGACAAAAGAGGTCAGTGTACTCAGGTGTTCGTTAAGACAGGATGTTGATATACTTTGGTGTCATTTTAAAAAAGGTGTCGGTACACACAGGTGTCAGTTTTATAGAGAAGTTTCACTGCACATTTATTATAAATTACTTACAGATAATTCATCCATGAACTGTTTTTTAAGATTGAGAGAGTTAGGTCCCTTTACTGTGCTGTAAGACTGCCTGGCCACCTGAAAATAAATAAGTAAATACATGCACATAAAATATGTAAGTAATGAATCCACCTAAATACTTTGGTAGCTCATCCCAACGTAATATTTTCATGAAATGAAAATACAACATGAGAAATACAAGCACAGATTGGTCAAGAAACGGTAGTTTTTGTTAGTGTACATATAAAACAAGGGTAAAGTCTTAAATGACTTACCAATGAAATTCCAAGACCAAGTTGAACCGAGTAATTAAGAAGGAAGAGAGCAAATATCAAAGGAGATCAACAAGACTCCTGACAATCATAAGTAACACTTTGCTAATACACGTAACAGTGAAATAGTCGGTCAGAAACTACAATAATGAGAGGATCTGTTTGTTTGATTGGGGTTTTACACCATACTTTAACCAAGGTACTTTCACTCATATGACTGCGGGCCAGTCAAATGTATGAAGCAAACCCTCATTTACGACCAAGGCAACACAAAACAAATTGACTTCCTGACTCCCCTTAGCTCTGAGAGCACTATAACCAAGGAAGCCCCGCCTAACGCTCCGGACTGGTGAGATGAACAAGTCCTGCAAACGCTCCGGACTGGTGAGATGAACAAGTCCTGCAAACCGCCCCGGAGTGGTGAGATGAACAAGTCCTGTAAACCGCCCCGGAGTGGTGAGATGAACAAGTCCTGCAAACCGCCCCGGAGTGGTGAGATGAACAAGTCCTGCAAACCACCCCGGACTGGTGAGATGAACAAGTCCTGCAAACCGCCCCGGAGTGGTGAGATGAACAAGTCCTGCAAACCACCCCGGAGTGGTGAGATGAACAAGTCCTGCAAACCACCCCGGACTGGTGAGATGAACAAGTCCTGCAAACCGCCCCGGAGTGGTGAGATGAACAAGTCCTGTAAACCACCCCGGACTGGTGAGATGAACAAGTCCTGCAAACCGCCCCGGAGTGGTGAGAGGAACATAACACACAACATTTACAGGACACAAAACTGGCTTCCTGACACCCCTTAGCTCTGAGAGCACCAGAGCAGAGAAAGCCCCGTCAAGCGCCCCGGACTAGTGAGATGAACTGGAGTCATATGATTAACAACACTGATGTTGCCAGCTGACTGATTGTTAAGTAAATGATTGTTTGTTTGTTTGATTGGGGTTTTACGTCGTTGGTTATTTCACTTATATGACGGCGTCCCAGCTCAATCGTTGAAGGAAACCACAACAAATGATACTGGCAACACAGAAGACGTCAAAATACACTTACAGGATGAAAAACATGACATCATAACAAATCAGCTTCCTGATTCCCCTTAGCACAGAGAGCACTAGGGCACAGGGCAGCAGGAGGCTTCCACCCAACCTCCCACGTTAAGTACAGGATAAATACTTTGACTTAAGCTTACTCGTATATCTTTCTTCCAGAACTTCTGATCAGCTGGAGAAGCAGCAGTGTGAGGGGCCACCTCCTTTATCTGCAAGAGAAAATAATTTCAAGAAACTTAGAACTCTTCTAAACATCTGTGGTAGTTTCATTAAACTTCATAAGAGAAATGCTTGTCGTAAATGACCTGACTTCCCTTAGGGAAGTGTAGCCCAGGATTACGTCATTTACAACGGAAATTTTCCATCCGTTTTATGAAACTACCTCCTGCTGTGTAAACTACTTGTATAATCCACAAAAAAAAATGTTTATAGATAGACCCAAGTTAGAATCCCGGTGAAAGCAGGCAAAATTTTCTTTCTCTACATTTATAAAAAAAATTATATATAAATAATCAAATCTAAACATCTTACTGACCTTGAGTACCCCTATACTGGCTATGAAGATAAACAAGATGTTGATAAGAGTGAGAGAGAGGCTGACAACACCAAGCGCCAGGAAATCTACTGCGGCAGAGCAGGAATACACAGGAACATAGCCATTGTTTTCAAAGGGGAGACAATCTGATCCATGAAAACTTGACACTACATAAGTCCCATTCTAAAAAATAAATCAACCCTTATTCTTTAGTTCAGACATTTGACTTAAGGTTGATTGCTTAATTTGTGTTAAACGTCGTGTTCAATAAAGCACCACAATAATACACAACAAAAAATGTAAAATCTCTTTAAGTATTGGCTCTGTTGGAACGATAATGTTCCTTCAGTGCTTAGTATGTGAGCATGAATATGAGCTCAAACAAACTGCCTTTAGCCAGAGGGCTTAACTTTAAGAAAAAGAATGGTAGATACAAAAAACTTTTGCTAATTTTCATTTACTGCATTTATTACAAAGCTGACCCTGATATTTTTAAAACATGATAACATTGTACTACTGTTGGTATTGGTGGAAAACCTGATGGGACAGGAAACCATCACTGATTATTTTGCCTTCTTCCTGCAAAATCTATTATATTCCAACCTTTCATAGATGTTAATGTTTATAAGAATTGGATTTTGTTTTGTTTGTTTCATTGGGGTTTTATGCCATTATTTAAGGTTATTTTAATTCATATGACAGCGTGCCAGCGTGCCAGCCACATGGGTGAAGAAAACCGGCCTAAACAAAGCTGGTAAGACAGATGAGACCACAATGCATTTAACGAAAAACAGAGAAAAACAGAGACCAGAACAAAAGGCATTCTCGTTGCCCCGTAGCTCAGAGTGCACCAGGGCACAGGAGATCTACCTAACCATTATTCATGGACTTTTCAAAACAAACAGAAAAAAAACAAGGGACTTACATCAATCACGTTAGGAGGTGAAATGAAATGAATAATGGCATTTCCCCAAAATACACCCTGAAAGGAGAAAATGGTAATAATAAACAACTCTGACAGGTTATGCACACCTACAAGTGAGAACATGACTCTTAAATCTAATCCCTATTAAGCAAATGTGAAGACTTGAGAGTTAAATACAATCACTAGTAAGTAAAAGTGAGAACATGAGGATTAAATACAAAAGTTAAACCTGTCATGAGAGCACTAGGCCATGAGCAGCTATTATCAACCAACTGTCAATAATTTAAACGTATATAGAGTAAAGATGAAAGTGAAAGTGAAAGTGATTCCATACTCACAGCATTAACAGCTGGAGGGAGAAGAGAAGCTGATATAGCTACACCCACTAGTGAACCGGCATTACCACCCAGTATTGACAGGGCAACACCTGCCCCAGAGGGAAGGGCGATTAATATACCAGCCCATAAACTACGCAGTTGACCCCTGTTCAGAAAAAATATATACAAAATACTGAAAACATATGCTTTGTTATAAAAAAAAGATCAGGAAATCTTGAGTCGGGATTAAACAACTTAAAATGAGATCAGTGTATTTGTAAAGGTCACTCATAAAAAATAAAACAATACATGCAAGACAAAAAATAATAATAAAAACTTGAAATCATAAATAAGTTATTTTAGTTAATACATGGAGATTTATTTATATCAGTCATTCCGAAAGTGGCAGTACGACCACAATTGGCTTAGCATTTTAGTTGCTTTTTAAGAAATAATTTTTCTCTTTGTTAACTGTTTAAGGAAAAAAATATATAACACATAACATTACACAAGACTACTCATATTCAATGAGACTACAGCACAAAAAACACATAATACAAAACTGTTTACAGATAAAATGCTCTATTTCATTATGGAGTAAAACAATTTCATGGGATACACTGACAAATCTGAGACAAACCTTGAGATCATTTCTGCAGTAGGCCAGTTATCACTGCTCCCCCACACAGCTCCAGACAGGCACACCAGACCAAATATCAACCCCATTATGATTCCTGCAAAACAAATTCATTCACTTCAGTTTACCTTGATCGTTTTTTGAAGCCTAGTTAAATGTTATTTGAGCAGACTTTAATGGTATGAGGCATCATGTACTTTACTTTCTAGATTGTTTGTTTGATTGGGGGTTAACGCCATACCCAAGGTTTCTTCAGTTATATGACTGCATGTCAGCCCAATCAGTAAAGGAAACCAACGTACACAACACTGGCAACGTGCAAGGCAGGACAAACATTTGCATAACATTAACAAAACAGGACACCACAACAAATCAGCATCCTGTGCCCCTTAGCTCAGGGAGTACCAGGGAACAAAACACCTCAACTTTTTAGAAGTTGTTTAACAAAATAAATGTCAGGTAGCAGGATTTGTCCAGAAACAGGAAAGTCTTATTGACCAGCTTCCAGTTGTTGTAGTCATTATCAACAAATACCTGGTTGAATGATTGATTAGTGATTAACTCCATGCTCAACGGTATTTCACTCATGATGGAGGTGCATTCCGAGAAATACAGCAACACTACACAACCTATAAATGTTAGGTCATTTCACTAGCTCTCCTGGGAAGATAAAGTGCTAACCTCTAGTGCTAACTCAGACAAAATGAATGCAAGATAAAAACTAACAGCCTTAGGGCATCAACAAACGGATTATCAGAAATTGAACTGCCCTAAATGCTTGACAAATTCGACCCCCTTTACAACTTATAAAACTACATTTTATGCAAAGGGTAAGAAGCGTAGACATGCAATTTGGATTTTTTATGACTTTCAGACTTTAAATTACCAGAAAATGTAAGTTTTCATTCCAAATTCACACTTAAACATTTACATTCAATAAATTACTTTAAAGTTGTGCCCTAAGAGGTCGAATTTGTTGAGGATTTAGGGTATGTCAAGTTCTGATAATTACTTTAAAACTAGTTATTGAATAGTAGAAAAATATTCTGATTGTAAGTGAAAAAATCCTGATATTTAACCCCCTTATAAAACAGGCCTGAGTAATAATGAGTACAAACCACAGAGTACACAAATGGAGAGTCCGATCACTTCCAGCTTCACTCCTGTGTTCCTCAGATCAACATTCTGGATGACAAAACCAAATGTGCCAGCCATAATAGGGCCCTGGGGAAAGAGACAGAAAATTATTTACACTCCTTTACATTTATATTTTATGATAAATATAGGATAGCCGTGTTAGTCTTGTATATAAAAAAACTACAATAATGAGATAGCACCTTTGAGACTAACCATAGGTTGTTGTTGTCACTAGCTTTCGCCGGTTGTGTAAGTGACTCACCTGAAGAAGCTGGTTTACACTACCGGCAAAAGCTAGTGACAACAACAACCTATATATATTTTAATAAAAGTTAGTTTTTCCTCTGGTGACAACTGGGAAGGCCAACATCCGCATATATGACATGATTTAGGAACTATTTAGGAAATGTTTCAAACAATTTAAACTATAGTAAGTTGACTTTTAAATCAGTGTTATTGTTTTAACGAATGATAATTAGATTTAGATAATAATTTTTTTAAATTATCTTAAATTGTTTTCGGGATAAGGGTGACAAAAACATGATATTTTTACATTTAAGTTTTAAAAGACAAATACCAGCACGATGACTACAACATGTAACATTGGTTTAGCGAGAGAAATTAAATACAGATGTTGAATCATATAAAGTAAACTTACATTCGAGAAATAACAGATAAATATAAAATACAAAAACAACAGATACATGAAGGGACTTAAGTTTACCAACAACATTCAAAGTGAACCACAAATCAAAGTGACTCACCAAAATGTAATATTGGTGATATGTATATTTAATTATGCATTTGAATAGAGTTCATTAAAAATGTCATCAAAGTATACAAGTGTTACCAATTGTGCCAGCCCAATGTCGAAGGAAACTATCCTAAACAACAGACAAGACTAACAAAAAGAGCATGTTGCCTCACCTAATTTTACAGTGCCACCCCTTCCATGAGATAGTTCTATTGAGTGGGTTTGATTCATTATAGTTTACATCTAACTGAAAGTGTTTTGACTCGTGTATCAGCTGACCAACCCAATCGGTGAAGAAAACCACCCTTGATGACTCTTGCAACAACAAAAAAACAACATTTACCGGACAGAAAAATGATGCTACAACAAATCAGCTATCTTCTATCATTTGAGATTATTGTCATGTCGACCACAAATCAGCTTCCTAAGCTCATTAGTATTGTGAAAGGGATGGTATTAGTCCGCTGTTTAAAATAAATAATGCTTTCTGTTTTTACTGTGAATGGACACCAACAGAAAACTTTTTCAATCCGTTTTGATTGTTGAAAGTCTTGTATTTTATTTAAATATATTTCTGCCTTTTATTAAGTGCCGTGTATTCTCTTCTTTTCTTTCACTCACCATTAAAGGGGAGATAAGCATGCTGGCCACAAGAATGACAGAGCTGTTCTCCACCAGTCCCATTCCAGCAATCATACTACAAACAAAGGCACAACATTTATAGGCTATGAAAAATGTAGAACTTTGCTAGGGTGTATATGTACATGAATCCTCAGTAACCTGTATTACACAATTTCGATGAAAATAATTTATTACTCCCACCAAGATTTAGGAAGAATGAAACCAGCAAGCTCTGTTGACATGCTTACTGACTAGTAAGATACAATCACGTTATAGAATATGGGAGTTTCCAGTTACTACATTCCCACAACAGCATGACAATCCTTTGTGAAAAGAGGTCACTATACGGCAACTGTCAGCAAGGTATGTCAACCTGCCTATACTTCAAAATTGCTGGTTGTCTGTTTACACTAAAATGTAGCAAGAAATAATTGCAAAAAATAGTATTCCAATCTTTAGCAAATTTTTGAATTAGTTTGTACTACTAGGCTTGCAGTATTGCCTATACAGCCCATGTTAAAAAGAACGGAATGATGCTACCTTACTACAAGAAAAAAATTTCTTTCGTAAAGGGACATCACCCTGTTGTCATAACGTCTTATCTCAACACTCCCGTATTGTAACAAATTAAGGCATAATATTCAAATTCTTAATTAAACAAAGATAATTATTAAGATGACTACCGTATGTTGACACATTTATGGGATCTTCAATGAGCTAACATTTGAATTTTTAATAATAAATAAGGTACCTTCAAATACATACCTGGCCAGCACAATTAAAACGATGTAATCAAAGGTGAGCTTGGAATTAGCTCTTATAGATTCAACAACCTGTAAATAATAATCATGGGAAATTGAAATGAAGGTTTATCAGATAATTTTTTTCAACTTTTTAAAATATATCAAACACATGGGTACTTCACTTGATTATCTGTTGATGAAATCTAGATATGCTGGCTTTCTCTTGTCTTTAAGGGCCTGTGCTGTGGCTCAGTGGTTAGCGCGTCTGACTGCAGATCCTTCTTTGATGTACCGCACGGGTTCAAGTCTCCCAGTGTACCTGAGGTATATGAGGGAGTCACACGAGGTGACTTCGGCAATCGCGGTGCGGTTTTTACGAGGTTTCCTCCCGGTTTTCCGCCGTATTGAGTAGGGTAGATTAAGAAGTGGAGAATCCGTCGTCATATAATTGAAATACCTTTAAGTACGGCGTTAAAAACCAATCAAACAAACAAACAGTCTTGTCTTTAAGTCTGAGCATGGAGGTATATAAACAGGAGGCAAAATTCTGCCAGCGAAAATGGCTAACCCAGCTAAAGCACCTGCTGTGCTACACAAAGTTGAATGGCCAATGAGTGTGGCAATGCCTAGTAAATATCACAGAAGACATAACACCATTTCTATAATTTTTTTGTTTTCGATTTTTAAAAATTTGGTATCGATAAGCAGTTGAAAAAGATAATGCAGACGTCAAATAGTTAATTAGGTTTAATGTTTTGTCAAATAATTAATAATCAATTGCATAACTGAATAATCCTATAATTGCTAGACTAAAGTAACAAGACCACCCACCCTTGGCCAAGGGCAGTATGTTTCCAGCTTATGTTCATGCTTTCATAATTGTAAGAACATTCCAACATAGCTAACACTTGAACTACTTCAAATTATTTTGTCACTGTCAAGTGCAATACCGTTGGTATTAAATACCAATCAATCAATCAATCAATCCATCAATTAACAAGTTCAGCCACTTACTTCTTGAACCAACAGCCTAGATTTGATGGACTTCCTAAATTCTTCCATCTTGGAGCTGGAAAATAAGGGTTAAATTGTGTGTTTCAGTAGATTTCATAGCAAAATAAAATTAGATTTAGACAATTAAATCAAACAAGACAAAAGCAATCAGAGATTGCTAAACAATATGCCCCCCCAATTTATGGGGAAATTTGCATAATTTGTCTACGTTGCACATCTGCCTACATAGAAGAATTCACTATGCCAGTTTCAAAAGCCTAAGTGAAATAGTTACCAAGATACAGCCCGAACAAGCTTTCCGGCCATACGGAGCCAATTTGCATAATTTATGGGGAAATTTGCATAATTCCGTGATTTTTTTTTTCTACGTTGCACATCTGCGTACATAGAAGAATGCACTATGCAAATTTCAAAAGCTGTAGTGAAAAAGTAACCAAGATACAGCCCGGACAAGCTTACCGGACATACGGACACACATGTTATGAACTTCTGGAAGAACCATGGGTGGCTTAAAAAAAATATATTAAAACTTCCAGGCTGTTTTTGACTGCAAATTTCCAACAAAGCTACCTACATAACAAATGTATATTAAAGATATAGAAAGGTAAATACTGGAGAAAGATAAGAAGCGCACCTTTCTTCTTCATTGTCTGAAGATTCGCCAATACTTTCTGAGACAGCTTTACAATGGTACGTAGCTGGAAACATGCTGAAAAAAATCTAACTTAAATTAACAAGAAAAATCACATTGGATAACTGCTTATCTAAAATACGTTGAACTACAAAAGATAGACACTTATCCAATGTGATTTTTCTTGTGTGCTTGTCTTTCTGTATTCTTTTGTTAAAAACACATTACTTGGAAGATAACAAGTTAATAAAATATATGTTATGATTGATAGATTGATTGATTGGTGTGAAACACTGTGCTGAAGGTAATTCGCTTATGACGACAATGTACTATCTCTTTAGAAGCTGACAGTAACAAAAGAAAAAACGTGAAGTTACCGGTTGGTTGGTTTGTTTATGTAATGACCCTAACCAAAGGACTAAGTTATGGAAATGGAACAAAATTATTATAATAAAAGTTGCCAATAAGGCCCACTACCATAAAAAAGAAAACTAGTTTGAAAACAAAATTTATAAAAAAAAACAAATATACCTGATAGAGGTTTTCGTGGCAGCCCCTACCCTCATCTTAGTTAAGTCCTGCAGTACATCTTCACAAGTTTCACCAGCATCGACTACAAAATTTACCTGCAAGGCAAACAACAATTTAAACATGTAAAACAATTATATATGCAGCGAAGTATAATTCAACACAAGACAAATATATATTAAATGTATTATAAATATTAAAAGTATGAACATAAATCAGTGTAAGTCAATAGTAATAAGGGTTGGATCCAGGATCCCTTGACGCATAAAGAAAATCAAATAAAGGAAGATTTAAGAAATAAAATTATTATTCTAGAAAAAAAAAAAGTTTGAATAATAAATAATACTTTGATCTTTTTTTACCCATGTTGCCCTATGTACGAGTTTAACTACTAGTTTATTTTTACATCATAAGTTGTGCATCATTAGCAGATTGGACTGGATAAGTCTATTCATTTTCAAATTCATTCTAAATTTGTAAAATAAAAACATGAAAAAAGTGGCATACTGTAGTGAGATCTTTAATCTTTTGTAGCCAAAAGTGTTGAGTGATTCAGCCTTATACATTTTCAGGGAGTACTTCCCTGTACCTCAGGGAGATTCCACATATATTATTTGGATATGAAAGTCAGATAGAGAAACCACCTCACCCACCCCCACCAACAAAGTTGGCAAGTTGGCAACCCACACTTATTTTAATCAAACTGTACAAGAAATAACTCTGAAAAACTAAATTTTCCTGGTAATCATTTCAGCCCCCAAAAAATAAAAAAACAATTTTGCAGTAGGCTACCTTATAAAAAAACTTTATTTTTATTTTTGCAGTAGGCCTACCTTATCAAAAACCCTTTTTTTTGCAGTACAGTATATTTTTTTTTTTGTTGAATGATTGACATTTATTGATAATCACCTGAATGTATTCTTTATCGTCTGACGTTCTCCAAATAGCATCTTTAATTTTGTGGGCTTCTAGGCATTTCTTTACATTCTGAAGGAAACATATATTTAAGTGGATTAGTTGATTGGATGTTTTAAGAGTGAGTCTTGAAAAATAAAAAAAACATAGCATGCTTAGGAAAATATATATATTATATATCCAATGTTTTTAAAGCATCATAAAACTATGGTCATAGACATATAGGCCTACACATACATCTTATTAGCTATAAAGTTCATTCAGGGACATAACTGATGTTGTTCAACCAGTCACTAAAGCGAAAAAACAAAATATCAAATATTTATTTTATCATATATAGGCATCATATAACCAGGATAATAGTTGTAGGCCCTACTTATACAATAGAGCCCACTGGACAGCACTTGCTGGGGAAAAGTCATAAATCTTAAAAACTATTTACAACTTTTAGTCAAACATGTTTTCCTTTTTGTTAATCTTGAGACTGTAATTCAGGGCGATTGACAGTAAATAATTAAAATCTGACCTGTACGTTTGGTTCTGTAGACTCCCAATCTTCCATACTGAAGTGAGATTGTAACTCAGGGCGATTCCCCTTGCCATCGTCGGCCTTGTCTGACACATCCTCTTTGTTGTTTTCGGAGTTAGCAGTTAAATATTCATCATCGCTTATTGTAAATTTAACAGCTCTGCCAAGAGCTTTTTCCTTTGAAACCGAATCTTCACATCCGCTGGATACAGTGTTTGCCACTGTACTTTCGGTTTCACTATGAACATCAGCTTCATCCTCATTTCCTTCTTTTTTCGAACTTGGGGACACCGATTTACCACTCGTAGTGTTTCCAGATTCATTTGCCTTGTCCTCGAGAATTTTGCCATTTTCTTCAGTATTTGTATTTATTTCACAACTTTTACTAGGCGAAATCCTATTATCGATGTCGTTGAAAGTTTGCAGGCTTATGTTTTCTAAACTTTGTATGCTATCGACATCAACCCAACTGTCAACTTGGTCCGAGTCGACTTGGCTAGGTGTTGTTGTTGTTGCGATGAAAATACCAGACTTGACAGACGTAGCTTCACTTTCGTTTATCTCGCTTTCTGTTTGCGCTGCTGCCTGCGGCTTGTCATCAACTTGTCCATTAATCTTTCCGTCTATAAACTCCTCTTGCTCCTGTTCTATGTTTTTTGCATTACTATTAGCGGAAATAGGCAGCTCGTTTTCATATGGTAAAGTAATCAACATAAGTATCGACGCCATTGCCGAGGTCTAGCGCCCGAGGCCTCTGCTCCTCTGGGCAGCTTAGGTGTACTAGGTAAACATAAATGCTCTCAGCAGGCAATCGTTCATATCCAGGCTAAAGGATAACATTAGTACTTTGATCGATTTAAGTACTCAACAAACCACTAGATATCCGAAAAGTAAATAAATGGAAAATGAGAAGAATTAGGTACTGGTATATACATGTAGGCCTACAGGTACGGTAATGAAAAAAAAACAAAACATAAAATAAAAAAATAAAATATTGTGTAGGCCCATTTTATAAATCAAAATAAGAAAATCGCTCAAAGACAAAAGGAATCAATGCACAAATCAATAAATCAATCAATCTACCAATCAACCAACCAACTAATCAATCAATCAACTAATCAATTAATCAATCACATATGAAACATGTTGAGTGGTGAACTTGTCCTTGGTGGATGATAATGCTGACAAGATCAAATTCAGTAAACTCAAATAAATAATTCTGAAGTGAAAATTTGGTAGAAAAATTTTATAATTTGAATAGGAGTTTGGACAGTTATGAGTTAACAATTAATATCTTTTGTGAAAAAGAATAAAAAAAATCGGCGTTAACTAAATTAGCCGAACGACCAGAAATAAATGTGAATTGATTTATTTTGGATATTACTGTTCAAATAGTTATACTATTAAGTAAAATAGAAGTAAGTATGATTTCAAATGTTATTAAGTGAAAAAACACCAGGAATGGTTTAATATGTTCATAAATGAAACAACACCTAGCATACAAAGACATGACGACTGAGATGGATTTTCAACTTCTGGATATATTGGTAAGCGACGTTTCGATCTAGATACTA
>JAVFBZ010182585.1:14244-35017 GCA_032466195.1 Katharina tunicata
TAATTAATAACATTTGATGAAAGACTAGAAATCGTTTAAAGGCAGCACTTTTTTTGCAGTATTCTTCGAGCTGATGGTTTAATATAATAAGCAGTTTAATAGTGATATATGTGTATTTTCACGGTACACGTCTTTGTTTCGGTATTAAAACTACGGTCACAATAGTATCTCCAACTTCTTTAAAGTAATAGCTACTCATATATTCACATTGTTTTGCTTATGACAAAAATTGTAAAGTTTTAACAAATGCTTTATTTTTATTATTGTAGGATGAGAAGAATCAAATCATGACGACAAATATATGGCTTAGACAGGTAAGACATTTGCGGACTGATAAATGACAAAACAATACCTCATTTGTATTCTGGAATCGAACCTCAACTCGCGAAAAAATGATCCCCAGCGTGTACATGATTGGGCGGCTTAAGTATGATTTATGAGGAGGTATTTTCAGGGTCTGTGTCATTATAGTCTGAAATTGCCCAATTATATTGCAAATGCGCCAAAAAATTGACGCCCCGTAGTCTTCGTTGATGTAATACAAGTTCTGTAAAACAATGCCAGATGGTATAGAGCAATACTAATATAATAATAAGCTATAAGCAGCTGCGTTAGAAATGACAAGGACTATGGTCACCGGTTACCCACATAACATGGACACATATCAACGAGTACAACGGGAACCCATGCAATGTTGCGTTCAAATTGAAAGTACAGTACCAGTGCAGTTTATCATAGAATAAAAATAGGACTTCATTCACCCATTTAGTGCCCATTCAGTCTTGTGGTGTCGTGTTTTACCAGTGGCGTGAAGTATTTTTTCTTTCACACCTTAGGCTGACATGACATTATATGAGTGAAATAACCTTAAGTTCAGTGTAAAATTCCAATCAAACACGCAAAACTCTTTTTTAGCATGCCCCTGAGGTTCGTTGATATTTTGGTATATATACACTGCATCTAGTGAGATTTCCCGAGAAGAAACAATCCGCCGTTAGGGAAAATGAACAGAAATGGCATTTACTTATTTATTATCCGTGATTATTTATTCAAATCTTTAAAAATATTGGTCGGTAAATTGCATATTTTGCGAAAGAACATAACGTAAAAGGCTTTTATTATTACAAAAATGGGACGTTGCTTGCCCCTATAATCCATTTCCAATATCGTCGGCGACGAATCCTATCTGATCATCTAGACCAGCCGGAGCGCCGAGGTAATCGAGATATTCGTCCCATGGCCGTTGGAATATCCGTCATCTTTGTATTCCTTCAATGTTCATAATGGCGGAAGATCCTTCTGTTGGCTAGGCTCAGCATATGCTCAAGAATTGTAATTTTCTCCTCGGACGAGGTTTTATATTGGGCTGGTCACAGTGTGTAACAAATATCGAATGTTCTTCCGCTTGACTTGATGGACCTTTTCTTGAATAACATAGCCAAGGATTAATAAAGTCGCGAAAAATCACTGGATAGGAAAATGTCCTAGAAGGAAAGATGTTTACGCAAGACTGGCTACAAATGTTTGCTTTCAAGGCCAACAACTTCGGATTCAGCTCAGGTGCTGTCCATGGCCGGAAAATGAAATACAATTGCAATACTGGGGATATTTGCTGTTTGAATTTCAAAATTTGTGACCGTTTGCAAACTAAAACCGGAATATTTAGTGAACTGACTGTTTCAAAGAAATGCCGTTTATGTCGAGGCTTTGGAGTGAATTTTGCTTCTTTTTAAGTGTAGTAAAAATGTTTTGATAATGATATCGGTTCCATTCTTAATGGTATATAGATATTATAGATATCGTTCAAACTGACAATAGTTACTTGAACTTCATTTCCGCATGCCGGGGACTGGTACACAATTCTGTGCACTTAGCTAAAGCGCACATTTATTGACTGTTGATTGATTTATTCGTGTTTTATCCTGTCCTCAAGAGCGTGTTTATGAGAGTGGTGTATTCCAACCAAAAACATAGCGACTTACAAAAATATGAAGTCTCTTTCCTCGTTCAGTTGAAATATAATGTTCATCCAGAGCCAGGTATGATAGCAAAACAGTAAGCTCAAAAGATGCTGCCCTTAGCCGGAAGGCGGTCAGTTCATCGTGTATCAACAGATAAGATAAAACGAAGCTCATCTTTAAAATCTGCTGGAGGTGTTTAATATATACACACACTAAGCGAATAAGATATACAAGAAACACAAAACTGATTGTGTTGATGCATGTGCCCGGTCTGATTATCTAGTTCTTTTAATTCTTTACACAGCTTGAAGAACAAAATCCGAAAAGATCAGTTTATACGAAATAATCTATTGAGGTCTCGTTTTTACCAAAGGGCAGTTGAATTAATCTTGAACATCACTGAGGAAATATCCAGAAAATCGAAGTTTGCCGCTCGAGGGGAATGGGCCCTTTCACCTCTTCGATCCGGATAGACCTTGAAAGCAGTAGCCCTCGGGCCTGGCGCGGCAACATATGTGCCGTAATGTGATTTGGGACAGCTAGCTATGCGAGCTATAGAATGAACCGATGCCACATGCTTTTCACCCAACTTTCTGCTTTATACCTTTTAGTACAGTATCCGTACCTAGACAAAAAACGTAAGCAAGCAAATAAAGTGTACCACAATATTGAATTATTTACAGAATACCCTGAGTTGCAGTCATGCCGGATACGGAAGTCTTATAACATCTCCTAAATAGAACAAAAATATATTCAATGCCTTCAGGCGTATTTTTTGCATTAAACGTAATTTGGAATGCTGATTTATTTACATGCTATTCATAAGGAGTGGGTTGATTATAAACTAACATGGCCGCCAGATGAGTATGGAGGGGTGGACAAAATGTATGTCCCCTCCACGAAAATCTGGTTACCAGATATAGTGCTGTACAACAAGTAAGTTAAAAAAAGAGCATGTGAGCTATGGAAGACATAACGTGTATTGCACTCTTACGTTTGGCCATCTTAAACAGCTAAACGTAAACTTCAGTTAAAAAACAACAAAATTGGGTTTGTTTTTTTCTGACAATTTTCTAACAATCTTTAAGGATACAGCTATACAATTACAGTTGAAAATAAAAACGGATGATTAGTAATGTCTTCCATAGATAAGTTGTAATATAAAATGTCGTTGTGGAATAGTAGATATACCGTATTAGAATTTGTTGTGTTGTGTTGTGTGTTGAAATGTCCCACGTGAATAGTGTTGTGAAATGAGTGGTTGGTGCTTTTGTTAAGTTAGTAAACGTTTGTTTTTTTGGCATGTCAGTTGTTCATATCACTTATTTCTGGATGCAAGCATGATATTTGTAAACTCTGCATTCCGTAAATTAACAAACAGGGGGTGCTTTATTTAACACACTGAGAGTGCATACCAAAACACAAGGAATGTTTTAGTAACACATTGACACACTTGAACAGTGATACTACTTTTCACTGTGATATCGCATAATCATTAAAAAAAATTATATGTTGAGAATGCTTTAGATAACAGCGGAGAAAAACATCCACATGTTTACGTGTTACACGTGTGTTGCAATCATCAGAAGTCAAATTGTGAATAGGTTTGAGATTTTGACACTTTTGCATGCCTGAACAATACGCCCCATAGTACTTCCGGGCTGGAATGCTTGTTCAGTCGAACACATTCTCAAAGCGCATTAATATTTTCGTAAGTATTTTTTAAATATTATTCAAATGCTGAATTGTACCTTATATTAAATCTGGCATTATTTTGCATGATTGTATGATTATTCTACCTTGTAATGTGATCCCGTATGCAAGCGTAATTCTTGAGTTTACCTCTGTGATTTTCCGTATTTTCGTCTCGTTAAACAAAGGAGTGGGCAGACACTAGTTTAGTGTGGGATGCTGCAGAATATGGCGGTATTGATACGATGGAGATTCCAGCTTCCATTATATGGCTTCCAGATATAGTTTTATACAACAAGTAAGTCAAATATTTAAAACGCTTGCGTTCAAAATAAATTTTCCTCGTGTATTGTGCACATAATATAGTTCTAACCTTCTCTGGTACTTTGGCCAAAAGTTAAGACTGGATCTAGTTAACGGTGGATCCCACTTTCCTCGGCCATGAATTGGCTAATATCAATCGAAAGTTTAACACTGGAAACGGAAGTGGATACTTGCTTTGTGTTTTACTTCGTCTTTAAAAGTATTGCGCCGCATTTGAAGATTAGACTGTTTTCTGCAGAAAGAAATATGTTCGCCAAAAAATCAAGATAAAAATGTTATATTTATATCTATTGGCAACTTGCGTTCGAAAAGTGCTATTTACAAAGACAAATGCAATTATGTCAGGTTTTTTACTTTTGGTCTATGCGTAGTTTGGGAAAGACGTAATAATCAAATACATGCAAAAGTTGTGTTTTGAAAAGTGGTTATTCAACTGTATATCTAATGGGTCTATCGTCTGGTTAGCAAAAGATTATATTAAATATATTTATTACTAATAGTTCATTCTCTGGGGTTTTCTATCTGTCTTTTTGGAGGAAGGATTGGAGCTAAGTAGGATTAACTTAACGAAACTAATAAGACATTTTATGATTCATTCATTTATAACATTTATTTTGTGTGCGTGTTTTTTAAGTTTTATTTTGCATGATCAAGTAACGTAATTGTGATGTTATTGTTTTATCTATTGTTAAACTTGTTGGTATCTGATATTCAATTCTCTAAAAGCATTATCAAAGAATATTCACTTACATTTTTTAAATTAAATTTCTTTGTATAAATATTTTGAGGTTTTATGTTGTATAAATATGTGATTAATATATATATTTATTTTAAATGCAATTTGATATCTGAATTTCATTGTAAATACCAGTATGGAACAATAATGCGTTTTGTGTACCTAATCTACCAGTTGTCAGTATCGTATATATAAATGCCAACTAACACTTGTATTTAGCAAGGCAAAGTAGTTCTTGTCTTGCGTTTGTTTACCTTTTCTTTCAGTGTATTCTGCTCCACTTGCCTCCTCAGCGTTGCATGTTGTAGACACTGAGTTTATGCGTGGAAGTAGAGTGGAGATTCATGATGTAATCACTCAGCTCACTGTTCAAATCGTACTTTGTTTAAAGGGTTATGAATGTCGAGCAACCCCCATAAATAATACATAACCTCTATTTAAAGTACACAAAAAGCACCAGATAAAATTTATCATCAAATACTGACAGGAGGATTAGAGAACCCTGAGCAAAAATTGCCGAAATTGCCTTCCCCTTATCAGGTTTGCTCGTTTGAGGGATATTAGCCCCAAAATTACGGAGAATACAACCGTCAGAAATACAGCGTTGCCAGCATGACGCTTCTAATAATACCATCTCTTTTACAGTTTAAAATTGCTTCACTGATGCTGTACTAAATAGCCTTCTTCTGCCTCGGTTATGTTATATCAGATATGTAAAAAATAAAATAAAAAAGAACATGCTAATATATTTCATCTGAAGCATGGCTATTATGAATGGCATAATTAACGTGAAAGCAATAAACTTTATCTAAAAAAGTACCTTTATTAACGATAATATTTGAAACGTTTGATTTATTTGTTCATGTTATGACGAATGCCCTATTCTCACACAGTAAGGTCACTAATGTCTTACTAGGGTTTCGTAGGTCAACAAAACTAGTTAAAATGTATGAACAAATACCATACTCGGTTGGGGATGTCTAATGACATCTCTGAATAAAAAATAACAACTAATATATTTAATAACTAATAACCAAAATTAATTTGTGTAAGATTGAAATCCGACTCTTCTGGTCAATTTATAAAAATTCCAAGAGTGAAAATTTAATTCGAAAGGACAGCCAACAAAAAACAAAAATGCAAAATTTAATAGCAGATAAAATTTGCTCAAGTTCAGATAACTAACATTAGATTAATAAGGCAATGACCATGTACAAGGATTGGTGTTCAGGATTCTCAGTAAACTATATTTCCTTTGCAATGGAAACCATAACCGTTGCACACGAAATACTAAAATACTGAAAACGATTTGCATATCATGAAGATCAATCTTTGTACATCAGGTACTAATAAAAGTTATCGTAGAAATTCGGCCATGAATTAGAGCTGTCTAATGATAATCTATTGTTTCTTGTCATGGACAACAATGTAAAACGCGGTATTGCAAATAATACAATTAAAAAAAGACACCTTTTCCCTTGACAATGGCTTCATTAACCTCACGAGACCTCTTTCTACTGGTACATTTGCATCAATATACTAACAGCATGTCCCTCTAACAATCAACTAACTTTGTCGTTTGTTATCACTTAAGCACGATAAAGCTCAACTCACATAACATAAGCATGTGCATTAAGATTGAATGTGTATTTCAGTGCCGATGGGAATTATGAAGTTACACTGATGACTAAAGCCACATTGCACCATGATGGCCGAGTTGTTTGGGAACCTCCTGCAATTTACAAAAGCTCCTGTACCATTGACGTAGAGTTCTTTCCCTTTGATGTTCAGCTATGCTCCATGAAATTCGGTTCCTGGACGTATGATGGAGACCAGGTAGACCTTGTACACATTTGTTCACCCGAAGGCAAAGACGACAAACCTATTCTAAGAGGTGTTGATCTGAAAGACTTTTATCCTAGCGTAGAATGGGACATACTAGACGTCCCCGCTAAAAAGAACCAAAAATTTTACCTATGCTGCCCAGAGCCCTACCCAGATATTACTTTTAATATTACAATGCGTAGAAAAACCCTTTTCCACACAGTAAATCTTATCATTCCCTGCGTAGCAATTTCTTTTCTTACTGTCCTAGTATTTTATTTACCGTCAGACAGTGGTGAGAAGATTACTTTGTGTATCTCTATTCTTCTTTCGCTGACTGTGTTTTTCTTGCTGCTGGCGGAAATTATTCCGCCTACCTCAATAGTGGTACCGCTGATTGGCAAGTACCTGCTCTTCACCATGATACTTGTGACGCTGTCAATTATAGTGACCGTCATTGTCCTCAACGTTCACTTTCGATCGCCATCCACGCACACGATGTCTCCATGGGTGCGACGAGTCTTCCTCAACATCCTACCACGGCTGTTGATCATGAGGCGACCAAACATTGAGAAGGAAAACCGACCACGGGTTGTAGTACGAACCTGCAATGGTCTTGAAGTCAGAGATCAATACGGGGAGATAAAACGACTTAGCAGGGAATGTGCATTTGACCTTCCTCTGGGTCCTTGCACATTAAGGGGCAACCAAGAGGATCTATTACCCGGTGATAGCGAGACATCTCCCCGGTTACGCCATCGCCAATATTCGCCAGACGCTATCCAAGCCATGGACGGCGTCTCCTTTATCGCAGAACATCTTAAACATGAAGACTACTTAGCGGCAGTAAGTACACTACTTATAAGTTCATCGATAATGTAAGATTTGACAGGATAATATTCCAGGTATAGTTTCCCTTCTTTTTTTTATACAGGAAGTTCTGAAATATGTAAGTAAACACTGATGCTAAGAGCTTTATTGGTGCTCTATCCTCAGCCAGTGGGTAATAAAGGGCATTATATATGTTATCAATCATGTAGACTTATGTAAAACTCGCTTCTATTTTGACTTTGAATATAGATCATTGTGAATGATGGCAATGTAACCACCTTGTTTACATTCTTCTAAATAACTTACTCCCTCTTTTCTAATATAGTCTATAAGGTACATAGTATATACTGAACATGGAAGTACATAGAATGTTATCAACTTTTTGTGTCACTCTATTGCAAAGGCATCCGAATATAGTACTTATTGAGGAAGTTGTAGCAGAGTTGCACAGTTAAGGGTTGTACAGGAAGTTGAAGTCTACTTTAAATATCTTGTTATAACAATAGCTTAATAGCTGGTATCGTCGCCTTTCAATCTTCCACCAGACTGTCCAGTTGTCTGCCTGTCTAATTCGCAGGTGACAAATAAAAGTGAGGACATGCTTTGGTGCATACATTTTACACAATGACGCTTTCAATTCCTATCAAATGCGAATCATGTAGATAATTTACATGTCGGAACAATTTACTTTAAAAGATATTGATAGCTGAAATAGAAATCTGTATGCACGATCTGTTGTTTTAGGTTCAAGAAGACTGGAAATATGTGGCGATGGTCCTGGATCGGTTGTTTTTGTGGATATTTACAACGGCCTGTGTGGTTGGTACATTTGGCATAATCCTGCAGGCACCTACGCTCTACGATGATAGGAGTTCTCTAGCAAAAGAGGACACATGCTTCCAGGAAATACTGATGAACAACTAGACAAATACAAGGATATATTAAATCCTAACACAATATTTAACACCATCCTTGCACTTTTTACCGATTAACATCAGTGCCGTTACTACAACGTTTTTCCCTTCCATGGAAGATATTCAATGATCACTTGTGTAAAATTTTTCGATAGACACATGATAATGCCTATCATGAACAATGACGTGAGACATCACCAATTGTTGTTTATCGTGTTTATGCGAATAACGTTTTAATTAAGATTAACATATTCGCTGCGCGTCTATTTTAGACTATAACTATATTATATATTCATAACTATACCGCTCTTTTAAGTCAGTAGTTCCACAGATCAGCCCCAAATAATATAGAATTAGATAAACTCTAAGCAAAGAAGTCATTTTGGTAAAATTCTTATATTCGGCTTTATTATGCCATCTTATGTTTAACATCTGTTTCGCCATAGCTCCCTTGTTTCCATATCCCCTCTTAACAAACTGCATAATATACTATTTGATGGATACTTATCCAAACCGGAACTATATAAAACAAAACAAAAAACGAATAAGTAGCGACGACAACCATGACTCTTGCAGAAAATTAAGTTATTATGTTATTCTCATATCTGCAACAAGATGATAAACAACCAACTGTGACAAAAAGAGAATAAATGTTTTTTTTCCAGAAATTTGTTACATTTCTTTATATACTGTTAAATATATATAATGGATTAATATAATATACTAATGGCTATTTATAATATTTATGCACATGTGCATTCGGCAAATCATTGTTATTTATTAAATCAATTGTTTCTATATAGTGTGTATAGGCATATATGTTATATCTATATTTGTTCATTTGTATAAACCTGGTAAGGATATTTATGAAACAGTTTTATAATTTATTATTCCTATATTTTTTTGTTATAGTTTGTTTTCTGAAAATTAATGATATTCAGAATTCATTAATTACCTTTGATATGTGTAAATGTGTTTGATCCACGCATAACGTATGTATTATTCCTCGGTTATATGCTTGTTAATTATATCCGCAGGAAAATAAAATATATTTTATAAATAATTGGAGTACAGTACCATGACAGTACTCGTAGACATTTTAAGCAGAGTATAACGAATATTAGAGAATTAAGCATTCTTAGATTAGTGATGCGCTTTTTCCCCTCTTCGACTGGGTTTCAATTTATGTATTTTTTCTGGGCTTTGCTGGGTAATCCTAAAATGAGGTTTCGATTACCGTTGAGCCGAGCCCATTCAACTTGTCCAAACATTAAGTGAGAGCTTCCAGATAGTTAGGTCCATCTGCCAAATAGTGCCGGTCTGAATTGCAGGAATTGCAATGTAACGTTCGTGTAGATCTTAGTGGATAAACCAATGTTTGCTTTACGTTTATCTTACAGCTTCGAAATATATCTTTGGCAGTGGAAATTGAAAAGCACCCGAGGCATTTCGGTCGATTTCTAGTGGGAACTGGCTCGCCTGATGAGAGTTCTTCCCAAGGCAGTAAGGACGGTCACCGACAGTCGGTCGATACCACAAACACAACTGATGGAAAGCACTTCGTGGGTACAAGAGCGTTCTTATAATGCGACACCTAAATCTAAAAGTAGCGAAGGACATTGTGTAGAAGGCTTTCTGGGATTTACGTACCTTAAAAATTCAACAAAATCAGTTGTGTTTATTTTCTATGAAACACACTAGATACATATAATGTATGTCTGCTCTACCAGCCAACAATTCACAACACCTTTTGTGGTTGTCTTAGTGAGGCAATATAACATTTAAGATTCTGTAATATAAACATGCATTTGAGGGAAAACAATTAAATAAAACGATAATGCTGATATACATATATTGATAAATGTAGAAGAGAAATATGGCATGCGTACATCGGGAAACGAACCCAAAGACTCTAGCTAGCAAGGCAAGGGTTTTACCATTTGAACTAAAAAAATGTTTATCCATCTAAATGGGATTAAGCACTGGCACAGGGACAGTAAAGTAGCGTGTTTGTTTTTATCCACACGTTAAACACAAATGTGTTATTGATTGCGTAATTTCGAAAATCATGTCCTGGTAGACATATGTTTACAAAGGTAGCTAACAATTGCACGCCTCCGTCGGAATTTCGATCTCCAGGACTGGCTACCACAGAGGCACGCGGTATAACGACAACGAACTTTCACCCAAATAAAGGCTGCGGATATCTATATATACCAGGACAAAAAGCATGGATAATATGTAAATTACGTTAAAAGCTACCACATTGTTCCCTGTTCCACTGCTACAGATTCGCAGACTTTACTTTGATGAAAATACGTGGTCGATCTGTCGTGAACCCACGTAGATCAATCGGCAGAGCGCTTGCCACGCTTGTTCCGGGCGGGTGCGATTCCCTGTGCAGGCATATCAAATTCATACAAAATTCAGTACATTTATAAATATATTTATATACGTATACAGCATATAGATGAAACATGCGTATGGAAAATGCTGCTCTCGTTTCTACAAGTTAAAACTACAAATTTCTAACAAGTAATTCTATCGCAAATTATGTTAGAATAGAGCTGACATCGATTATTAATACGCATTTCTACAAGAAATTTTATTTTGACAATCAATGTTGTATAAATTCCAACGTTCATGTCTAAAAGCAGGAGTTTCCGCTTTTAAAGCCGATTGCTATCGAACACGAGTGCCTAGGCCTACTATTGCTGAGTGTTGTGAATCCTTTGAACTTTAAGTTCACTCTTTTTGTTCTGTGGTTTGAAGCCAATGTGTGACAAAGGAAATGAATCGCCTTTAGGTTTAGGGATTATTTATTACCGTTAGAAGTCATATCTGGTTTCCACTTTAAACGTGCTGAATCATGGCTCAATAATTATATATCCCCACACACTTAACAAAACGATTATTGTCCAATCACTCAATGGAAAGTTTATGTCGTGTTCGACCGGTTTAGATTGTTCAAGAAACAGCATATGGTAAGCATTAAATAGCATTGACAAATGATTGTTTTTCATTTGTTTTCTAGATATCGTTTCAAGGTGCACATTAAACTAACAAATGAAAAAAGTATGCTTACGACTACATATGCTGCGAACTGCTTACACCCGTGCTGCGCTGTGCTGTCAATATAAAACAGAACATGAGAAAGAAAAAAGTTATAAAATTTGCACCCATAGTTTGAACCATGTCACTTTTAAACGAGATAATACTCGACAGGATTTGATAAAATCTTCATAGTAAATTTTATTTCTCGGAGATTACATTTTGTTGTGCATATATAGTGTAAAATCTAACGAACTCAACTTTATTATCATTAGGCCACATGGTCGAGTCACACACATTATTAATTATTGTAAAACTGGTAGCTTCAAGTGCACGTAGAAGCCGAATTGTGCATTGCGCTCTGCATCTTAATTTCACCTTTAATGACACATGCAGCTGAATTTCGATATAAATCACACAAACGGAGAATAGGAACGCGTACAGAATTAATAAGGCCAAGCACTGAGGGTTCACACCTGGCTACTATGTGGCAGTTTGACATCAGAAATTGACACCACAGCTGGACAGAGCCTCAGTCCAGTTGAGGCAGGTGTTGTTGTTTGACAAGGAATTAGCGACCTATCGCCGTTTCTAGTAACAGCGCAATTTGAAATTTGTCACGCTGTTTAGAGATGAAAGCAAGAGAGCAAGTCGATAACATCAAGATATCCTTGTGTCAAGGTTAAATGACCAGTAATAACTAATACAGACGTACTACTCATCTGCATTTAGTTTCGGTTGTGAATCATAAAATGACAAGTGTACATTGCAAATGGCGTTCTATTTAATTTAAATAAATATGCACTATACAATAATTGACAATATTTGTTAGGTAACCAAGAATGACACACCGTCGAAAAATAAATCTGATCCTATCTTTTGAAAAACAATTCCAACAAGATTTTTATCAAAGCTGGTCTCCAGTTGGTCCATTCAATCACGGCGATCTTGCGATTTAAATAAAAGCATAACAAAAGAATTGGATCTATAAATTGTGCCCACTGATTAAAAAATAATCTATCAAATTAAATTTCCGTTTACAGAGGGAGATTGGTGGAAGCTCCCTGTGTCCTAGTGCTCTCTGAGCTAAGGGGCATCACTAAACAGATTTTCGTGGCATCCTGTTTAGCGTTTTGTACTTGTTCCGTTATTGTTGGAAGTGAAGTTGAGTGTGGTTTCCTTCGCACATTGGGCTGGCATGCCGAGTGAGAATATTTATTTATTTGATTGATGTTGCACGTCGTACTCAAGAGCATTTCACTTATATGATAACTTTGCCTTGTTTGTTTATGACGGTAAACCTGGAGGAAACTTTGTAAAAAGAAATCCAGCGATCTCCACAGTCACCGGAAAACTTCCGTTATATACCTACGATGATCAGGGGGATACGAACTTGTTCAATGATTGGAATAACCTTTAGTACAACAATTTGCGTGAATCAATTTACCATCCGATTGAGCATCAATTTACCATCTACACTCTGGTATAAAACTGTTTTTGTAAATCCCCTTTGTCGTAAAAGCAACAAACGGAGGCGCCATATCAGTAAATTAAGATATGTGTTACAAAAAAAACAATTCACAAAGAAAAACAATGTATGACACTAGAAATTTGTTGACTTCTACATTAATTTTAGTTTAGGAAAATAATTATAGATTGATTTATTTAATTAAGAAATCAAATACACTGTCACGGAGCATGTCTTTCTTTAAATTATTTTGAAACAAGTTATCTTTTCAGAATGCTTGCAAGCCACACAAAAGACCATTCGTAATCCATGAAATAGTTTGAGATAACGCGTTTTTACATCTTTTATCTGAACATCTGCAAGATACAAAAAAAAAAAATACAAAAAAAATAATTGGACAGTTCCTACTCCATACGATGCGATACCCTTCCAATACAACCACACCGTATGGCAAATACCTGAAACGTATCAATAAAGATAATGCAATATCAAAATAGCATCGAAACATATTTCTTGAGATATTGATAAAATTTACTTATTGCCTACTTCGTTGGCTGTTCGATTGACACATAAGAATATTGATAGATTGATTTGTTGACTGATTGTTAGCAAGGATCAAAGTTATATTGCGTGCAAAGGTTCTAGTAAACTACAAGCTAAGATCAGGGAGAGGATGCCAGGAAATGAAGTAAAGACCCGCTACCCGGAGATCTGTGGAGAATTTGCTGGGCTGGAGAGATCTGATTTTTTATACGGTATGTTGTTTGTTTAGCGTCCTATACATTTCAACACAGCCGTACACATATAAGCGGGCAATACGCCCACAGATTGGAGAATATTCATTTAACCGTTGGCTGATTAAATCACATGAGTCAGTTCAAATACTTAGAAAGCATCATGTGAGCTTCAACGATTGCATAATTCTAGCTTTTACAGCCGACAAGCGCATTTCCCTTCTATGTAATGGAACAAGGGCAATACGATAGGAAAATTGCTGTGTCATAACCATAATAGAGCACTTAGAGTGTCTTCAAGCCATTAAACATCTTCCCCTTATAATGACACGCCAGGCCGACCAGGCACCATTTTTTTTTTTAAATCATGAAGCAATTTTTATGTTAAAAACGTAAAAGAAAAAAGGAATAGCAATTACTAGTAATAATGTTTCGTTGACAGTAGATTTTTTTTTATAATTAGACTGTGGACATAATTTTTAATAAGTACCTATTATTATCCAATTGTACAGATCAAAACTGACAGTAACCAAACTTCCAGTTTTATTTGAAGTTCATTACACTTCATAGCACTAATACCCAGGAATTCAAATAGTTTATGGTCAAAATGTATGCTTTCTATACCATTTTTGGTCAATATAAATCAAGTTTTCCCTTCTTATGGTCAGCTGTCAGAAAATGCTTACATTCAGTATGTTAGATTTGGCTACATATAGTTATATAAATTCACTACATGGCCCTTCCTAGCTTTGTAGTATCCTCAACAAAATGTATCGAAATACACTGATGTAGAGCGAGGCCTGTAATTTTGCAAGCCTTTGCGTTGAAGGAAAATTACCTCCGAAGATATAAGATCACAGTCAAGGGGAGATCATTCAATGTTCAAAGTTAAATCACATTGAATAGGATCTCAGAGAAACGGATTCATACATAATACATTGTTCTGCGGAAAAGTGTCATCTTGATGTTCTGGGAAATATACATCAAAGACAATGAAGCAAATCTGAGATAACCGCCATATCCCATTATGCAAGCTTTTGTGGTTTTATTGATCCTCGTTCAAATCAATTGGCCCAATGATCTTTGAAGTTGGGCGAAACGACAATCAATGAAAGCCAGTACCTAAGGGATACCTCACTTCAGGCCTTACAGCCAAGTCCTGTCCACGCACAACGAGGTCTTTCAGGTGAGCTGCCAATCCGAAACGAGCTGTCCCTTACAATACCAAACAATCCGCATCCTTGAAACATGAACAAGCATAAAGCAGTAGCTTAAGGTCATGTCTTTAAGTTTCTGTACGACCTTCCACTAGTTCTGCATCGCCAGTTAAATTCTTGGAAGTACACACTGCCTGATGTCTGTCGATGCAGAACTTTTTTCTATCAGCTATATGAACCAATGAAATTGCAGCAGATCCCAGACATCAAGGGTCTGGACATTAAATCAATACGCGTAGAAAACCAGATTGTCTGCTTTTGTTAAGAAGAATACGGCAGAAGGACGGGGTCAGATTATCTCCGCTTTTCGTGCCAAGACTCTGAAAACCAAACTGATGCCCGAATATAAAAACTGTCAAAAAATACGATTAAGATGATATCGGTTCTAGATCCATGGTTTATTGTTTGTTACTCAGCCGATATTCTAAAGAAGGCATCCGGCCGTCCGATGTTCCCAAAGAACGGAAAATATTGCCCAGAACTCTATTTTCATTTTAACACAATGCTCCCTAAAGTGCAGAGAAAGTATGTTTGAACGACAGTGGACTGGATGTACAGCCGTATATAGTTATGCTGTGTTTGCTTAGAGAATACACGCATCCCTTTGTCATTTGATTTTCGATAAGGTTGAACAAATACTAAACGACAATAAAATGAAATACGATAGGTTAATAATACGTCACTTACTTAGTTATACTAACGAGTTTAACGCATTCCACTAGGCATCATCTACTTATTTAGATGGAACACTAAATAATAATAAACCGGAATCTGCTTGAATGAATGGATGGTTGAATGGATGAAATGAATGAAATGGATGGATGGATGGATGATAAGATTTTACAATTGTTGCCTTCGGATATTAAAAAACTAAACATATTTGCGTGGGTGGTTGGGTGGCCGGGTGGATAAATGGATGGATAGTTTGATGGCTGGATGGATGGTGAGTTGGTTGGTTGGTTGGTTGGTTGGTTGGTTGGAGAGAGGGAGGGAGGGATGGATACATACATGCATGGATGAATGAATGGATTGCAAGATTTTACAATTTTTGCCTTCGGATAAAAATATGATAGGATACGATGGGGATGGGATGGGATAGGTTGGGGATGGGGATGGGTTGAAATGAACGAAAGTATGACAGATTGATTCAAGTAATGAATGAGCGAATCAGCTTTAAACATTTAACTTAATACCTACATGTAGATTTGGTAGTGCAAACTTTTCCAATTTCCAAACACCACACATGACATGCGAGTAAATATATTACAATAGTTGTCTTCGGATATAAAAATTTAAACATATTTGCGTGGGTGCCATGCAGAAGCATGTGGTATTTTGCGAAGGCGGTTCTAACCTGTACGTGTAATCTTAACACAGCTATCCCCATCAATGCAATCTACAGGCTGTCGCCGTGTAGTTTCCTGCGGTCGACCAACGTCCTAAAACAACAAAACAAAAACTCAAACATTGTTGCATAAATTAAAAATATATAGACTTTTATTGTGTGCTTTATGATATATTTTCGGATTACTGGAATTGTAACAGAGGGTAGGGACGAATTTAAGTATCTAACTGCCTTTAATGCACCAATGATTTTTAATATAAAAAGCCTTCTTACATACAAAAATATATATTTAGATAGTGGCGACTCCATTCAAAAGAATGATTCGCGCCATAGCTGCACGAGTTTGTCTCATAATATAATTGGTTTCAGTTATGGTGTCAACCTCAAACAGCAATACGGCATACTTGGGGACCTTCGGTTCAAATATTTACAACATGAAATAAGAAAAAAAGACGAATCTTAATACAATAACTTGCTAACCTAATGCAATAATCTGCCTTTTTACAGACACAATTTAACTTGTCACAAACTTAAATATCAATTTTCTCGAAGCTCATATTTCATAACGGAAATTGTATCTTGGGCCATCCCAAAGCGATAATGAAATTTTTTTTGAATGTATTTTAATTTGGATGAGTGGCTGCAAGAAGCTGGACACCGTTGCTAAGTCTTAATTTTAAACGAAAACACCGTGTTTGTTTCCTAGTGAGAAAGGTTTATTCCTTTTCATAATTCGACAATAAATTCTTTCTTTGCTTCTATGCCTAGAATGACAGTGAAACGTTTTTTCTTTATAAAGTAAGTTGTGACCCATTCCTGTCACATTTTATTCTAATAAATAACTGATCACATTTATATCTCATGCGTTTTACACAATTCCTGCTAAGATTTAACTTATTTATTTTATAGCTAAGCATAAATTTTTCTTTTTTTTCTTTTCATGTTACTTTGTTGTAGTCTGGACACAAACCCTTTCCATTTTGACTGCTATTATTTCTATTGATGTTTGTGAAGACATATAAGTTTTGAATTCCGAAACGCAGATGTTTTTTCACAATAGGACACCAGGGGCAGTTAATGCTCAATAAAACGTAATTCTTGACTTAGAGAAGCTCATTTCAGTACGACAACTGCTGTGCAGAAAAAGATAGCTAGACGATGCAGGTGGCAAAATTGACGTCTTTTACAGCCTTGCCCTCGTTGCATGTCCCCCCAATATTCTTTGATAGGATAGTCGAATATCTTTTTGTCTCATCTGGCACGTCTATTCATAAACCATTCCTGATTCAAGGATTATACCCGCTGATGGTTTAACTTGTGTCGAGTATAAAACGCTGTGCAAAGCGATATTCTGGCGACACTGAAACGGCTGGAAGAGGGAATACAACACAGACAGGGGCGAAGAGGAGCTTACATCAAGAACTTAAAAGAACGCAGGGGAATTACTTAAGAACTAGCAAAATACATAACCAGAAGCACACTAAGGAACAACAAGCCAAAGAGACTAACGAAGAAACTCAATCAAGATTTCACCAATCACAACGTATATTTTTCCAAAAAAAGACGCGAGTTATAACCAAGAAGACATATTAGGACCTAAATTACTTCAGCATTGCAACAATAAGTGTCTTCTAGATAAATCCTTCCAAAGAGCCTGCAGGAATTATAAAGTAAATCCGCCTTTTAATCGATTTGAGTAACTAGCTAAGCCAAACCAAACCACACGTTAATAAAAGACGGCTTTGAAAAAAATATTTCAAGAATTTCAAGAAACTACTCAACTGAGGACACTAATAAATATAGGTAAGTTCTTTCATTTAGCTTTTTACACAATGTACTAGCTATTGTTCCTGTAAAACCCTTTCGCACGGTGAATGCATTAAATATTTTTTATCGAAAAGTCCAGGTTATAACGTGATAGCTTAAACTTGATTTGATCTTCTATCGTTCATGAAACTTTGTAATATTTGGACATAAAACTCAAAGTACTGAAAGAGAACTTGTCATCTGAAGATACATAATGTATAGCTTTAAAGCTTAGCTCAGTTGGTTGGGTGTTGGTACCGCTGAGTCGCCTTCACTGTACCCGGTATTGGATCGAATCGCTCAGTCGACCTTATATTATATGATGTAAAGTAATGTAAATTATAAGATATCAGGCGGATGTGGAGGTGGCGGGGGTTCTTACAAGGTATCCGTCCAATATGTCACCATACACCTGCAACGCAAATGCGACATATAAATGAAATAGCGTTGAGAAAGAAGTTTAACGCCAGCCAAATAAATAAATAACTAAGATATATATTTTCAGCAAATGTTGACTAAAAAGCAAAACTTCGAAATAACTTTGTGTGAAGTTACAATATCCACATCGCTTTTAGCTATTATCGTTTATTCATTGCTTTAGTATAACTTGCGGATATACGTCTTTGTGCCCTATTGTCAACAACACTGATTTCCTTTAATTTGTTAGTTGAGGAGGGATAGAATGACCACTGCCGTTTGCCATTCTATATTTAAATCAACTGCTCAACTTCTTTCATTGAAACGCTTCTTGTCAACGACCCCAAACCTAGCTGCAAGAGCCCTATCTGCGGATGACATTGTCAATGAAACTGTAAGTATACAATGCACATGTACCTTTGCAAATTGATATATAATTAATAAATTTAATTTTAGAAAGCACTAGGTACAAGAACTCCGATCTAGGTGGTCTTGTTCCTTAAATATCCCATTTATATGAAATATAGTCACTTTCAGAATCTACACTAGCGAAATACTTTTGCAGAAATGCAAGAGAAGAAAAATATCGAAATTTGTCAGATAAACATTGTGGACATTGAACCAGTTTGTATTTGACATAGCACTTAGATTTTTTCCCATTTTAATTGATTGGATGTTTCTTTTAATTATGGTTATGGAGTAAATTGTACAAATTAGTCATATTAACGGTTTAAACTACGGAAAAGTTGGTAAATACTCTGATGAACACCATATGCATAAAGATACAATATGTCACGAAGGAATCGACTGGTAAGTTTGATTGTCCATACCAATCATATTAAATGGCAACACCATCTTTTTCAGTGCCCAATTACAAGAGCAGTCTCAGTTTTGGAAGATACATTTGGTCTGTCCGACAATGATGTGGCTGTCGATGATGCCACGACCTCTGCAATCAAACATTTCTCTCAAGTTCCAGGACCTAAGGGTTTGCCTATCGTTGGAACCCTCTTCGATTACTTTAAAAAGGATGGACTTCGTTTTAACAAAATGTTTGAGGTACAATATTGGAGGTGCAACATTGGAAGTACAATGTAACACAAACATTTTATTTTTTATCTTTTTATCAAGTAACTCCGTACTTAGTGATTTCCTACGTAACAATGCGGATTTGTTTATCACGGTAGTCCGCAGTTTACCATAGGAGGCCCTGCATGAAAGTGTAACCTTGCTCTTTATTGATGACCCATTAGCAATGTAAAGAATGTAGAATCCACATTTGATATTTTTACCAAATGTAAAACAGAATCATTAAAAGCATCAATATTAACATTAATTAACTCTGCATGTATACATTCATCAACTAACAATATAAATCATATCGTTTTCAGGCTTATCAAAGCAGAGCAATGGAATTTGGTCCTATTTTTCAAGAGAATATTGCCGCAATAAGTACTGTTGTGATAAGTGATCCGAGCGAGTACGCCAAAGTGATACAATCCGAGGGACGATATCCTGTACGATTGGAAATGGAGCCGATGGCTTATTACAGAACCAAAAAAGGACTTGGTTTAGGCTTAGTGAATTCGTAAGTTGAACATGTGATTATTTTGTGAGGTAATGTTTTTCAAAATTATATCAGCTACTAATTTAAATCGCATGTTTTCTGTTTAGGTTGCGCAAAATCAGACGTCAACTAGCTTGCTTAATGTTACAGAACACAGCTAAGAGCAAAAAAAAAACACCATTTGTAGTCAGATTATTTTATTCTTAATTTCATTTCATTCCCACAACGGACTTGATTAAAGTGCCAACATTTACGTCAGTTGCTTGATAGACAGAATTACGTTATTGGGCAACCAGGGGACGCACAAAACTGACAACATTATGGACCAATATTTCAGACAACAGCAAGGCTGAAAAGCGTCCAGAAACCACACGCGATCTCTTGAAGGGGATTTGCATAGCGTCCGTAATCTTGCAAATGTTAGTCACGTTTGATACTGTAAAGCTAATACGTAATAGTATCCGTTTATTTTTCAAAGCAATATAAACATTTATTACCATTCAGAGAAAATTCTAGGCTTATGATTGGTCCATGCAAGGGGCGTACAGCACTGTGTTTACCATACACATGGGGAATATTTTGCACAGGCGAGGTATATTTTTCATACACCCACAGAGTCAGGGCGTCGCGTGCGTTTACCTAACAACCCTAAATAAAATGGCAACCTGGGGCCGAGGTTATAAAAGTCCTTGAGTCTACTCAAGAGAAAATATAGTTTAATAAAGCTTTTGATGGGTTTAAACGCGTTTTAACATACTCTTTTCGATTCGATTTTGAAAATCAGCTCTTAATTTTGAGTCAAACTTGTTAAAATGCTTTCGGAGCAGCCGACAAAAACAATGTAACGTCTTTCTACCTCCTACACTGAAGAGCTCCACAAAAGCGT
>JAVFBZ010182608.1:0-15230 GCA_032466195.1 Katharina tunicata
GGGTAATTTATACAATTATTTTCTTAATTTTCAAAGATAACAAAATATGTCAGTGATGACAAGACCCATCAGTTAACAACAAAGACACAATATAAACAGCAAATTAAGAGATGTAAAAATTTGATTGATGTTTTATGTTGAGTGGAATTGTGTGCCATATAGTCAATAGTCAAAAGACATCAACAAACGACCAAGGCACAAATTAAATTAAATTACATAATATGAAAGACTATCTGTGTATTGTTAAAGCTTTGTTTATGTTTATTGTTGTGTGTAACTTTGTGTCCATTCTGTAAATGTTAAACCGCTAAAAAAAAAAAAATAATAGTTTTCATTTGTTGATTAGAGACTGTTGTTCAATGTAAAAAAGGACATGTAGCACAACAATGTTTAGTAGTTTTCCATTGATCAACTTGTCATAAATTCCATAACAACATTTTCAAAACAATGTAGGCCTACATGTATTTCATAAATAAAAAAGTTTATTATAAACATACTGTACAATGTAAAAGTTTACATTCTTCAGGTGAGTATTATTTTACGCATCGGTGGTGTTGACACCCCCCTAAAATCATAATGAGTGTTTTCAAAGTTTGACACATTGAGTATAACTCCTAATTAGTAAAATATAGGCCTACTTAGAATTCTGCTTATGTGAGAAAATTGTGTCAATAGAGATTCTGATTTTGAGTTGACTAACTTCTGTCTGAAGATTTTATTTTTATTCTAACAACAGTAGCCTGCATGACAATTAAGATCACTGTTCTCATTCCATAGGCAGTCAGCACTTTTAGTTTATTTTCCACCTGTCTTGGGAATTGGGGTTGGTTGTTTTGCCCCAGTGATGTTTAATAATTATAACTGAGTTAGAACAACATTCTTGTGATGATCCGGAGCTAGTTAAAATTTGTGTTCTGGTAAGTAAGCACATTTCAGTCTACTGAAGTTTGTCACTTGTTCATTCCAACACATTGGCAGCCATCTTGAATTATCACATAAAGAATTTTTTTTCAATTACTGTTTCAAATATCACAATTTGTCATTGTTTCAATGTATAAAATTTGCACAAAACACTGATAGTACCTTTATGCATCCTGTGCATCAGTAATGCAGAGCAAAGTCTTCTTCTTCTTATGAAAGAATGCAGAACTTAGTTGGCGGCCATCTTGTTTCACTTTACTGACATTCATACACATGGCCACAGGCCACCATTAATTTAACATCAGCCGTAATGTTAACGTTTTGTTCCTTAGCTCCTTCCCTTCGTTGGGCGAAAATCCCTGGCACATACCTTAATTAGTCCTATTCGAGTACACGATCAAAAGCTTGACAGGTCATGATGCTTTAAATTTTGAACTAGCCGCCTTGGAAGATGATAGGGGTCTGACAGCCCTGCCTCAGAATGTAAATAACAGCCGAATCACCCCTCGCTCAAAGGTCTTCATACACCAAATGGGACCTATTTGGGCTTTAATATCACACTGACCACATAGGCCTACCTCCACTCAAATGCTGCATAGGGCTTATCAATACCAAAAAGTCCACCAAAAATCAATTTGCAAGAGGAGAGAAAAAATAAAGAAGATAATGTACGTTTTATTTTAAGAACTATATTCGACCCTTACAAAGCGGAAGTTGCGGAAGTTGTAATACGGGTCTTATTCCACATATTGGCAGCCATCTTGAATTTTCCCTTTCAAGTAGATTGTTTTCATTATTGTCTCAAATATCATAAGTTGAACATTATAACTATGTATAACAAACTTGCACAAAGCACTTTGATACATCCTGTGCATTAGAAAAAAAGGGCAATAATTTTGTTCTACTGATGAGTTTCTCACATTAAACTGGAGTATACTGTGCATTACATAACACAAGAAGTCTGGTAACACCCAAGCTTGGCGGCCATCTTGTTATATGTATATTTGAATCTAATTGTTGTGAATGCATGACAAATATTTCATTCACATTGCCAAATCCTTAAAATTATCATGGACATCACAGTATAGATAAGATGATAAGTTTGTAATAATTTTTCATCACTGTATTGTAGTAGGCCTACAATTGAAACAAACTTACCAGATTTACCTCTATTGATTTTTGTTCTATAATTATTTTTTTTGTACCGGTAATAGGCAAATTGCTTTCGTCTCTTATATGATTAAAAATCTTGTATGAGTTCATATTTAACAATGTCTGATACTTATGTTATATAACAAGCTTATGGATCAAACATCCTACAATATCTTCTAGTCCTATATGTCAGTCAATCTAATATTATCCATTATAAATTTTATTTTATTCTATATGAATTTTATTTTATTATATAGGAATCCTAAAGGAATTAATTTTTTCCATTAGGATCCTATAAGATTTTATAAATCCTATTAGATTTTTTTGATTTCTTAAAGGATCCTATAGGATTTTAGAAATCCAATTGGATCCTATAGGATTTTTCTGTAAGGTGCAGTCCATTGTTCTCGGAGGTGTGCTTTGAAGGGCTTTTTGATGCTTACATCAATGGGTTGGACCTAAACATTACAATCAATAAATCGTTATTAAATTATGTACCGCAAAAAAAAAATTGTTTTCTTACTAGTTCATAAAATATTCGGAAAAAATAATCCCAAAACAAATTTTGGACATATATGATCATACTTTTTGTTACGATAAACATACACTCAATTTCCATAATACAACAGAACTAAAAACAGAACATTAAATTAATTATTTACCTTTGATGTACATCCTCCTGGAATTATGGACAGACTGACTACCTGCTGTGGTTTAAGGCGCGGGAGCAAAAAGCTTGTTGTGAAGTGGTGAGATAAATGGTTGGGTCCTACATAATAATAATGTCATTGAAAGAACACTACTATCAGTACATGTTCCTGGCTTATGGGCTTGTAACTGTGTTTAGAGCTTGAAACATACAACTGTCATACTTATCACTGGAGGAACATTGTCTTTCCAACAAAGTTACCCTTGAAGTGGCTTCATATTATTAGTGTGAGTGTCATTGATTCAGAATAGATTACTCTGGGGGTTTGGGGGACCCTCCTGTGCCCTGGTACTCTCTGAGTTACTTAGGGGCATCAGGAAACTGATTTGTTGTGGTGTCCTGTTAATGTATTGTGGCGTCTTCTATGCGGCCATCGTCGCTTAGGGTGGTTTCCTTCATCCATTGGGTTTGCACACCGTCATATGAGTGAAATAACCTTGAGTACGTTGAAAAACCCAACTCAGTTAATCAGACTAGTCGTCATGTGAGTGAAATGCTCTTAAACATGGCATCAAACACCAATCGATTGATAAATTGTTTGTACTTATGTGCATAAAAAAAACGTGTGGCATTTATCATAAAAAGTACAATCTTTGTAGTCCTCTAGAAAAAAAAGTGTGGCATTTATCATAAAAAGTACAATCTTTGTAGTCCTCTAGATTTGGAAATTTTGCTATATTATTATATTTGTTTTCTAACCTGTATTTTTCAGATACAAACTTTTAATTGGTCATTCGAACCAATCTGCATCACCAGAAGTCTGTCAAGAAATATTGAACTCTGTCGGATTGACTGGAGGCCATATTGGGTAAGATACATTAAAAAGGATTCACTAGGCTGCTTTTTGATATAGCTAACTTGATCAGCGTTTGTTACTGTAACAAGGCTGACTTCATTCTGTTTGTCTGTCTGTCCGTTTCTAGTAGAAATCCAAACTGGAGCATGTAGAGGACAGTAACCAAATGTTTCAAGGGCTACATGCTCCCTAAATCACCTATAAATTCAGCTAATGGTGGCCTTTAAATATGGATTACAATAGGCTTGCACGAAGGTCATCATAGAAGTAAAATACCATTTATTACAATACTGATATGATGTGACCCTGATGGATATTAAGCATTTAGCTGTACCCACACCTAGACTGTACCCAGTAGGGGTTCAAGTGACAGTCCCCTTAAGGCTATAAGTAAAGTTTTTTGGTGGCTGTGATCAAAATGTGGTTTTTGCAAAGTTTCTTCTCCGTTTTCCACCAGCATTGCAAGGTACCAATAGTTCTATACTGGTTAGTGAAATGCCTTGACTACATCCACAATTATTAAATAATGCAATTTTAAGCACCATTCAAACAAACTAGTAAACATCAGGTGTATCGGTTGACTGTTTTTTAACTTGTAAACTCATATTGATTTGGTTTTTTCATCAAAGACAATTTATTTTTGTACATACATTTACCTTTTTAGTCATACCAAAGTGTTTCTGAAGAATGAGCAAGTTGAGTTATTGATGGAGCGAATGTCAAAATTAGAGAGATCAGCCATCAATATACAGAGAAGTAACAAATGTTTTTCTTTCTTTTTTACACTCGGGGCCACTCCGTAGTTAAGCGCTGGACTACTGAGTCCCCTTCACTGTAATCTGAATAGGTTCGATTCCCCCTGTGGACCTTAGGTATATAAGTGAAGTTTTCTGGTGGCTAGAGTTCGCGGGGTGGTTTTTACGAGGTTTCTTCCCTGTTTTCCACCATACACTGTCAGCGCAAAGTCGACATATAGGTGAAATACTCTTCAGTTCGATGTTAAACACCAATCAAATAAATAAATAAATCTTTTTGCACTCTGCCTTATAGCTGTATGTTTGAAACTTACTTACGTCATTGAATGCACAACTCATGGACAGTGTAATTTAAACTGGTTCCTTACATGTATGTGCCAAGCAGGTGGTTGAGTGGGAACCCTGGTGCTCTCCAAGCTAAGGGCATCTGGAAGCCAATCTGTTAGGGTGTCTTTGTTATTGACCTGTGAATGTGTCATGGTGTCTACTGTGTTGCCAGAGTTATTTAGCGGGGTTGTGTGCCAATATTTCAGTTTACAAGACAAAGTGAGACTTTTTTTATCAGAATATTGTAAAGAGACTCATGAATACCAAAACCGCAACAATTTTAGTATAAAGCTTGAATTTCTCAAAGGGTGCCAAAATAAGCCGTAGTCATTTATTTAAATGCACTCATTTTCTCTTATTTCAGTTGCTCGAGGGTTTGTTTCAAGGCAGCATGTGAAAAGATTATGGCAGCAAGCCCAAAGTAGAAAGGCTGAACTTGTTGCTATGGCATCACACGTAGAGAAGCTTGGAGTATCTGTAGCCAATCAGCAGACAGAACTGTGTCAAGCGGATGACATTCGGGCTGCAGGTATGAAAGAAGTACATTTATTAGAGAGGTCATATTTATCTGGAATATTGATAGACAGGCCAGTACTTCGGTGCATGGTGTGTGATAATAATTAAAACATTGATGTACATGTTTATCATCATTATTATTTCTTTATTACTTCTTATTGCCAATTTCAATCCGCTAGGCACAAAACTTTTTTACTTGGGCAATTTGAGTCCAATTTTTGATACGGTGTCAATGATTTCAAGATGGCGTCATGATTTCAAGATGGCGTCCATGACATCACAGCGATATTTTGCTCATGCTCAGTTCCTGTTCCACAGCACAGTCATATTAACTTTTGGTATCATATCATATGATAGTACAATCTGATTTACTTTAATTGTTTTTCTTTCAGAACAAAGAAAAAAGACAGCAGCCCCTCATGAAAGAACCCCTAGCTCTGATAGAGAATTTGTAAACTTGCCTAATGCAGGCCAGGATGGGGGCTCCCACAAAACAACTCCACCACCCTCACCACATTTACCAATTCATGCCAGTCACTCACTCAAGGCCAACTACAGTGTGGTTGTGAAGCCTTTAACAAATGACCAGGTGTGATAATCCTCTTTTGAAATTGATGTTGATTCTCAGCTTGTTAAATTTCTAGTAATGTTCTTGGTCTGTCTATCTTTCAAACACAGCTAGTATGTGTGCCTTCATATTTTCGGGTTGAACTACTGTCGTGTTCTCAAATGGTACATCACCTCATTATAAGTAAAATAGCTCCGGGTTAAACACCAATCAATCAATCCCTATTTACCAATCAATATAACTTCCAATCCCCCTGTCGACTTTAGGTGTATATAAGACAAATTTTCTTGACTTCCTCTCGGTTTTCTTCCACCCTCTGGCAAAGCAGTCTTCATATAACCTATCATAGAAATTAAGTTAATAGCTGCAGAGATCGCAGATTGATGTTTAATAGATTTTCACATAAGGCATTGGCTATGCATCATTAAACTGTAACTCATTATGCATGTGGGTAAGAACTTAAACACCAAGTTAAAATGCCTTCTTATTTTGTTAAAGTTTTGTTTGTAATTGTTTTGATAGCTACACATCAGCTGGCAAATGTTATATCTAAATTTGATTTAATGTATGTTTCTCTATCAAAGAATGGAAGTGGATCGTCTAAACAATTTGGGTCACCTGCACGAAGAAGTGGAGTAAAATCGGCTGTTATTCAGAATATGGACTCGGATTCCTCTGAGGATGATTTCATTGGTCAGTCAGAAGTGGATGATGATTATTTTCGTGCCCAGTCACAACCAATTCACAGTTGGTTCAAATTGACACAAACAAAATCAGTCCTTCAACTGAATGGAAAAATGCCTGATTGGTTTCATGGTATTATATCTAGAGGGTGAGTGTTCCTTATAGCTTGTCATAAATGTGATGCCTACTGGCATTGTAAAACTTGTACAAACTCCAGACTTGATGCTCAAACTTATGGGATTATATTCCCGTGAGTTGTGCTCCAAATTGCTGGAGTACAAAATCCACACAGATTCCAGCCCCTTGAGCATGTTGTGTGGAGCTCTTCAGTATGGGAGGTACAAAAATGTTTTTGTTTTGCATTTCACTGATAAAAATTTTGGCTCAATATAAAGTATAAAGGTGTCTACTAATATGACTAAAAACATAAACCTTAATTTATGAGGGTGTGTCATAAACATGTACTGAATGAATCCCATATTTTACGTAGTTGGACATTACAATATGGACGGGAGAAAAATTCATAAATATTATTTTTTGAGGGTTTTACATGGTATTTAATTAAGACATTGGACATTTTCTGAATGTGTGCCCATCCAATGAGAGATAGATGTGGAATCCTGGTCTTTTATGGTAGTTCATATGAGTGGAATGACCTGAAGTACAGCTTAACACCTCAATGAACGAATCCGTCAGTCAATGTAGAGCAGGACACCATCACAAATCAGCTTCCTGATGACCCTATGCTCAGAGTGTGCCAGGGTATAGGAAGCTCCCACCAACTGTGTCCTCTGGGGTTTTCTTACCTTTTTTGCACTGGCTTGTCATCGTATGGGTGCAGTAACCTTAAGCACTACATTAAACCCCCATAAACAAACATCCTTGAAAAATTGGAGGTCCTTGTCTGGAAAGGATGTTTTGAAACATTACCATTTACGAGTATACGAAACAATCATGTCACTTTACAGTTAGGTGAGGTCAAATTCCAATAAAGCCTTACATACTTTGTTTTTCTATGGATTGATTTTTTTTTGTATGCAAAAGTAACAATATTTAAACTATATTTTTCTGTAAACAGACAAACCAGCAATGTTAAAGTATAGGATTGGTTGCCTTACCTTGCGTAAAGTAACAAGTTTTCTCCGCAAAGTGATGTCACTCTATTGTTGTCTCTTGAAGCAAAGTAATCATCTTGAATCCGGCCACTTATAATTTCATTTCAGGAAAGCTGAAACTCTTCTAAATGAAAAGGGCACTATAGGTTCTTTTCTGATCCGTGTCAGTGAAGTGAGATTTGGTTATTGCCTCTCATTCAAGTAAGTATTGATGGATTATTTGGAGAAAAAATTTAAAAGCTGTTTAGAAAGTGACCATTCATAAGTAAGCAGATTTGTTGTGGTGTCTAGTTTTGAGTCCTGTCCTTGTCCCGTGGCATCTTGCTCTGTTGCCAGTGTTGTTGAGGGTGGTTTCCTTCCCCCAATGGGCTGGCACGCCGCCTTATGAGTGAAATAATCTTAAGTATGAGATAAAACACCAAGTCAGGCCCAAATTTCCAGCAGTAAATACATAGACCTGACAATCAGGAGCCCTGTCTGGTGAATGAGTGGTTTGGGTGACAGGCATTGACATGTTGCTGACTCTGAGGCTAGTGGAATCAAGTTCTATCTTGTATATTATGTATTTGTATTCTTAAAGCAAGAGTGCTGAAGAGTAAAATAGTATATATTGTATGCAAAATAACATTTATAACTTAATTTGGTAACTAGTTTAATTTTCCTAGGATCTTCCAAGGAAAATGTAAGGATCTTTTTGCTAAAAATAAATAAGTTTTATGGGTGACAAATTGAGGGGTACTTCCGGTGCAATGTTTCTAGATGCTAAAACTGTTTTTAAGCCATGTTTGCACTGCTTGAAAAGCAAACATTGCTTGAAAACGGTCTTACCAAACATTGTTTGAAAACAATCTTAGAAAACATTGCTTGAAAACGGCCTTAGCAAACATTGCTTGTAAACGGTCTTACAAAACATTACTTGAAAACGGCCTTACAAAACATTACTTGAAAACGGTCTTACCAAACATTTCTTGAAAACGGTCTTACCTATCATTGCTTGAAAACAGTCTTACCAAACATTGCTTTAAAACAGTCTGAGCAAACATTGCTTGAAAGTGGTCTTAGCAAACATTACTTGAAAACAGACTTACCAAATATTGCTTGTAAACTGTCTTACCAAACATTGCTTGACAACGGTCTTACAAAACATTGCTTGAAAACAGTCTTACCAAACATTTCTTGAAAACGATCTTACCCAACATTGCTTGAAAACAGTCTTACCAAACATTGTTTGAAACTTGTCTTAGCAAAAATTGTTTGAAAACAGTCTTAGCATCTGGATCAAGATGCTGCACCGGAAAAAGACCACTAGTTGTCATCCATAAAAGTGTCTCCACTTCTATATGCCTTCAAAAGAAGATCTTTGCGCCAAGTTTCAGGGAAGTTACTTTGTAGAAAGGAATATCTATCCAATGCAAAAATGTGACTTAGAATGGCGTGAAGTACAGCATTAAATTAAGCAAATAGCAATGGTGTAAAATCTGAGCAAGGAAATAAAAGGAAATTTATTTATTCACTAATTTGTACTTCTTATTACTATTTTCAGATCAGAAGATCGTTGTCGTCATTACATGGTGGATCAGCTGACCAATGGAAAGTATGTGATAGTCGGTGAATCCAAAGTTCACTCATCTATCTTTGGAATGTTGCAGTATTACCAGAAGGTAAGAGTAGTTGGATTGTGAGACATTCCTTTCTTCTGGTAAACTCTGAACCAAGGGGCATCAGGATGTCGATTATTTTGTGTCCAGTTTCATATTCTGTGCCCTCCTATTAGCTAAGGGGCGTCATGCAGCCCTGTGCTTTCCTCGGAGCTAAGGGGCTTCATATAGTCCTGTGCTTTCCTCGCCGCTAAGGGGTGTCATGCAGTCCTCTGCTTTACTCGGAGCTAAGGGATGGCATGCAGTCCTGTGCTTTCCTCGGAGCTAAGGGGCTTCATATAGTCCTGTGCTTTCCTCGCAGCTAAGGGGTGTCATGCAGTCCTCTGCTTTCCTCGGAGCTAAGGGGTGTCATGCAGTCCTGTGCTTTCCTCGGAGCTAAGGGGTGTCATGCAGTCCTGTGCTTTCCTTGAAGCTAAGGGGTGTCATGCAGTCCTGGGCTTTCCTTGAAGCTAAGGGGTGTCATGCAGTCCTGGGCTTTCCTTGCAGCTAAGGGGTGTCATGCAGTCCTGTGCTTTCCTTGAAGCTAAGGGGTGTCATGCAGTCCTGTGCTTTCCTTGAAGCTAAGGGGTGTCATGCAGCCCTGGGCTTTCCTTGAAGCTAAGGGGTGTCATGCAGTCCTGTGCTTTCCTTGAAGCTAAGGGGTGTCATGCAGTCCTGTGCTTTCCTTGAAGTTCAGGGGTGTCATGCAGTCCTGTGCTTTCCTTGAAGCTAAGGGGTGTCATGCAGTCCTGTGGTTTGGTACTGTCTGAGATTAGAGGCATCACCATTTTGTTTGGTTTGGCATTGTGTTTCATGTCCTGTATTTGTCCTGTGTATTACCCTTATTTATTGACAGTAATGTTCATTTGGTTTCTTTCACTCTTTGGGCAGAAAGATTTCACATGAAATAACATTAAATAAAGCGGTATAGCCACAATCTTACAAAATTATTATTAATTTATTTTTTTCAGAATCCAATCTCAAACTGGACAGGATATTTAACAATACCATGTGGGCAGGTATGATTTGTGTAACATTTCTATTTCAATACTGCGCAAGGAATCAAATCCATGTATAAGGCTTTTATGATTAATCTTGAAAAAAGATATGAAAAATAATATAGTTATATTCATGTAAACCCAATTTGTTTCCTTTATGCTATGAGGATGTTTTATTTGTACCTGTTTATGTATTTACGTTGTGTTTCAGTGATAATATTTCATAAGCCTTTAGCAAAGTTTATGCTATTTTAGAACCTGTTTTTGTTGTGTGTTTTTTGCAGAAGGGGAAGGTCCATGACTACATAGACCTGATTGATGAGAATATTGTAACTGACATCCTCACCAGCATCAGAAGAAAACAACCCCTGGTGAGAGACATTTTTATCTTATATGGAGAGGGCTTGTGAAAAACAACCGTGGCATTAGAGAATTGGCTCTAAGAAAATGTCTTCAAAACGTCACCTATTGTCCTCTTTGTAAACTACTGACGTTACAATCGCATTTCACATACAGGCAGAAGTTAAAGGGTTCTCTCTGAGCTAAGGGGCATCTGGAAGCCAATTTGTTGTGGTGTCCTGTAAATGTACTGTGGTGTCTTCTACGAGCTGGTACTTGACGGCAATAACCTTAAGTACAGCATAAAACCCCACTTAATCAAACCAACAAAATCAATTGGATGCTTAGAAGACTGTTGGCCCTCTGGCTAGGTGGGACAGGCATTGAAATTTCCTTGATTTATACCTCTTACTTAGCACTGGGGGAACATGCTCTTTCCAACAGAGCTAACACTAAGAGCATGGTTCGCACTGCAGGCAATACTTGTATCGCACGTTGATAAACAGATCATATAGGACATCAAGTGCAATGCCACGCCAATAAAAATCGACATAGAGCAGGTAACAGCAAAGAAAATGAAGAAATAAAATAGAACTATTTAGCATAACATTAGGCCGAAATGACCAATGCAACAAGATAATCAAGTCATGTGAAAGAAGTAAAAAAAAGTTCATACATGTAGGTCAATTAATCAGGTCAAGGTTCAGCAGCCTCGCTTAACGTTCACAGCTATATTCAAAATGCCTTGTCATTACATACAAGGTCCGTCACCCAAGTTTTATACAAATTAAGCGCTTGTGTTAGGCCTTCTTGATGGACTTGCCCGGTCAAACCGCAACAATAAATCGCTGCCATTACCTTTTGCTCTACGTTTTTTGCTCTTTTCGTGGCTGGCAAATGCTTATTCATCCATGTTTGAAGTGTTAGTCAATAATAAAAGCTACTCATCTGTGAGCGTACATTAACCAGGCATTTTAAAGAGACACATCTTTGACATGGCAAAACACTGAAGCTCTCTCATTGGTCCGTTTGCCCAATCTACATAGAAAACAAAACTGAGAAATGATAACAAACACAGCAAAAGAGTACCGACGAAGCGGCTGTTTATTTTACCATTTGTCACAGCAGTCACACAGACAATTTTATACTTACCTGTTTAAACAAAATTCCAGGACTTTCAAGGACCCCTGCAAAAAAATGCTGAATTCCAGGACTTTCAAGGCCTTGAATTAACATTAAAAAAATCAAGCACTTCCCAGGTTTTCAAGGACCCGTGCGAACCATGTTTCATATCATTTTTCATTTATTTACCAGAAATATATAAATAAAATACAGAGTTCTGTATAGAAACATAGGATAATAAATATATATAAAATAAATGAAAGGGAAGTATTTTCTGGCGGGAGTAGAAACCCCAAGGGTCTTATTTTATCCCATTATAGAAGTAGTTCACTGGTAAGGTCTAGGTGTAATTATAATACCTAATAAAATTGGTTTGGTTGAACATATACAAATAACATATATACAATTAAATTTAAATCATTTGTAAATAATGTTTTGAAGATATAATTTATATATACACATGTATATACACATACACATATGCGTACATTTACATAGATTTACATAGGCACAAATACAATACACATATATATACATACATACAAAAGAGTATTAACATCAAAACATCGATAGAATGAGAGGAGGCATCATGGGGACAGGAGAAGATTTTTAAAAAGATAATCTTAAAGCAGAGATTTAAATAAAGAGATGGAGTTGCAGTGTTTTATGTTGGAGGGCAACTTGTTCCATTCTATTGGACCTTTGATTTTGCAGGTATGAAGAGATAAATTAGTTCTATGGAATGGTCTATGTAAGTTAAAAGACGAACTACGTGTTTGATATTCAAGGGGCCCGTTTCACAAAGCAATCTTAGGCTACATTCAAGCCACCAGTACTGGAGGCATTGTGTTGTCATGGTAGCTACGTTCAACGTAAGCAAAGATCACTTTGTGAAACGGACCCATGAGCATCAGACTGTTTTAAAAAAAATATGTAGAGAAAAAAGACGGGAGTGTTTGAATATTGTAGATGAATTAAGTTAGCTGAACAGTTTGAAAAGTGAAATTAATGTCAGCGTTAACAATTTATTACTCACAAGAGGGGTACAGAGGGGGCAAGTTTATTAGATGAATTAACAATTCTTAATGCTCGTTTCTGAAGTCGTATGAGTGGCATAAGATGAGTATTGTACGTATTGCCCCATACAACATTACAATATGTAAGAAATGGGTATATGAGAGAATAATACTTCTCCCTGATCTAAGAGGCATTAGGTTCCTGGGCCCTGCTTCTCCCTGATCTAAGAGGCATTAGGTTCCTGGGAATGCTTTTCCCTGATCTAAGAGGTATTAGGTTCCTGGGCCCTGCTTCTCCCTAATCTAAGAGGCATAAGGATCCTGCGCCCTGCTTCTCTCTGATCTAAGAGGCATTAAGAGCCTGCTTCTCTCTGATCTAGAGGCATTAGGTTCCTGCGCCCTGATCTAAGAGACATTAGGTTCCTCGCCTTGCTTCTCCCTGATCTAAGAGGCATTAGGATCCTGCGCCCTGCTTCTCCCTGATCTAAGACGCATTAGGTTCCTGCGCCCTGCTTTTCCCTAATCTAAGAGGCATTAGGATCCTGCGCCCTGCTTCTCTCTGATCTAAGAGGCATTAGGATCCTGCGCCCTGCTTCTCCCTGATCTAAGAGACATTAGGATCCTGTGCCCTGCTTCTCTCTGATCTAAGAGGCATTAGGTTCCTGCGCCCTGCTTTTCCCTGATCTAAGAGGCATTAGGATCCTGCGCCCTGCTTCTCTCTGATCTAAGAGGCATTAAGTTTCTGCGCCCTGCTTTTCCCTGATCTAAATGGCATTAGGTTCCTGCGCCCTGATCTAAGAGACATTAGGTTCCTCGCCTTGCTTCTCCCTGATCTAAGAGGCATTAGGATCCTGCGCCCTGCTTCTCCCTGATCTAAGAGGCATTAGGTTCCTGCGCTCTGCTTCTCCCTGATCTAAGAGGCATTAGGATCCTGCGCCCTGCTTCTCTCTGATCTAAGAGGCATTAGGATCCTGCTTCTCCCTGATCTAAGAGGCATTAGGATCGTGCGCCCTGCTTCTCTCTGATCTAAGAGGCATTAGGATCGTGCGCCCTGCTTCTCCCTGATCTAAGAGGCATAAGGTTCCTGGGCCCTGCTTCTCCCTGATCTAAGAGACATTAGGTCCCTCGCCCTGCTTCTCTCTGATCTAAGAGGCATTAGGTTCCTGCGCCCTGCTTCTCTCTGATCTAAAAGGCATTATGATCCTGCACCCTGCTTCTCCCTGATCTAAGAGGCATTAGGATCCTGCGCCCTGCTTCTCTCTGATCTAAGAGGCATTATGATCCTGCGCCCTGCTTCTCCCTGATCTAATAGGCATTAGGTTCCTGCGCCCTGATCTAAGAGGCTTAGGTTCCTGCAACCTGCTTCTCTCTGATCTAAAAGGCATTAGGTTCCTGGGCCCTGCTTCTCCCTGATCTTAGAGGCATTAGGTTCCTGCGCCCTGCTTCTCCCTGATCTAAGAGGCATTATGATCCTGCACTTGTTTCTCCCTGATCTAAAAAGCATTAGGTTCCTGCTCTACTTCTCCCTGATCTTAGAGGCATTAGGTTCCTGTGCCCTGCTTCCCTCTGATCTAAGAGGCATTAGGTTCCTGCGCCCTGCTTCTCCCTGATCTAAGAGGCATTAGAATCCTGTGCCCTGCTTCTCTTTGATCTAAGAGGCATTAGGTTCCTTGCCCTGCTTCTCTCCGATCTAAAAGGCATTAGGATCCTGCGCCCTGCTTCTCCCTGATCTGAGAGGCATAATGATCCTGCGCCCTGCTTCTCCCTGATCTTAGAGGCATTATGATCCTGCGCCCTGCTTCTCTTTGATCTAAGAGGTTTAGGTTCCTCGCCCTGCTTCTCTTTGATCTAAGAGGCATTAGGTTCCTGCACCCTGCTTCTCTCTGATCTAAGAGGCATAAGGACCCTGCGCCCTGCTTCCCCCTGATCTTAGAGGCATTAGGTTCCTGTGCCCTGCTTCTCCCTGATCTGAGAGGCATTAGGTTCCTGCACCTTGCTTCTCCCTGATCTAAGAGGCATTAGGTCCCTGCACCCTGCTTCTCCCTGATCTTAGGTTCCTGTGCCCTGCTTCTCCCTGATCTAAGAGGCATTAGGTTCCTCGCCCTGCTTCTCCCTGATCTTAGAGGCATTAGGTTCCTGTGCCCTGCTTCTCCCTGATCTAAAAGGCATTAGGATCCTGCGCCCTGCTTCTTCCTGATCTAAGAGGCATTATGATCCTGCGCCCTGCTTCTCCCTGATCTAAGAGGCATTAGGATCCTGCGCCCTGCTTCTCTCTGATCTAAGAGGCATTAGGATTCTGCGCCCTGCTTCTCCCTGATCTAAGAGGCATTAGGTTCCTGCACCTTGCTTCTCCCTGATCTTAGAGGCATTAGGTTCCTCGCCCTGCTTCTCCCTGATCTTAGAGGCATTAGGTTCCTCGCTCTGCTTCTCCCTGATCTAAGAGGCATTAGGTTCCTCGCCCTGCTTCTCTCCGATCTAAAAGGCATTACGATCCTGCACCCTGCTTCTCCCTGATCTGAGAGGCATAATGATCCTGCGCCCTGCTTCTCCCTGATCTTAGAGGCATTATGATCCT
>JAVFBZ010182630.1:0-15228 GCA_032466195.1 Katharina tunicata
TTTTGTGTATCTGTGTCAAGTCTAATGGTTTTGTGTATCTGTGTCAAGTCTAATGGTTTTGTGTATCTGTGTCAAGTCTAATGCTTTTGTGTATCTGTGTCAAGTCTAATGCTTTTGTGTATCTGTGTCAAGTCTAATGTTTCTTTTATAAAAAAGAGAAATTGGAAAGAGACCATTAAATAATATTGAAAAACAAACCGTTATTACAATTTGCGTTTTATTATGAATTGTGGTGGAGGATGCATTGTCCACTTTCAATAGGACATAGGTATGGTTTAATGATAAACTTTAATTTTTATCTAGGGGTAATGAATATCTTCTATGTACCTAGCTGCCTGACTGATTGTATATGGGGTGCCATTCAAGGATCTCGGTCTGCAAAATGTTCTGAACTAGAATCTGTTAAATCGAAAAGTGTGTTATCTTCCCGAAGTAAAAATACTGCTGATGGTCACCTTTCTTAATGACACAAAAAATAGTTCTCAATGCAGGATTGACTCGTTCATTGGGGTTTATGCCGTATGTAATGTTATTTCACTCATATGACGCCATGCCCCCACCATGAAACCATTCCAAACGATGTTGGATACACACTGGGCATTTACCGGACGCCACAACAAATCGTCTAAACGAAGCCCTTTGGCTCAGAGCACAGAAGACTCCTGTCAACCACCCGCTCTTCAAGATGTGCAGCTGGTGGTTGGGTGGGAACCACCTATGTCCCGGTGCTCTCTGAGCTAAATGGCACAGGATACCGATTTGTTGTGGTGTCCTGTTTTGTTAATGTTGCGTAAAAGTTTGTCCTGTCTATCATTTTCCTTCACCGATTGGACTGGCATGAGGTCACATAGTGATACTGAGTAAGTGAAATAACCTTGAGTATGGCGTAAAACCCCAATCAAACAAACAAATCAAGATATGCATGTAGCCCACACATAATCAGGAAGTCGGCCTGCAAACCAATACCATAGTGACAGCAAAATCCCTTCTGTTAGTATTTCATTATTTACATATTTACCATCTGATAAATATGAGAAATTAATAAAATAAAAATACGGGATATACATCTGTCAGTACATTGACTAGGGAAATAACAAAAATAAACCAGACATCAAAAGCTATTTCATTTTATATATAATCATATACCATATTTATTATTGACAAACTTGCAATGCGGAAGCACAATAATAAATGGCAATCATTTCAACATATTGTACAAGATTTTATAAAATACATGTTTTCAAACATAATAACATGTAACAAAACAATGTATCAAATCAATCAACTATGTGTACAGAATAACTATTTCCTCCAAATATACATCATTTTAAAGGGGGTAGATCATTTTATGGATCACTAAAGTTTGTTCCTAGACACGCTTGATATTGCTCAAATGTGATAGATAACATTGGGTTCCAAGCTATCGGTTTAGAAATGTCAATTACAGTTTTTATTTGTAAACCATTAAATGCAAAAGTTTTACTTTCACGATGTTTATATAGCAATTGGGTTCATATATATTAACATCATGCTAATATTAACAAACGTTATCAAATAGTTTCAAAAACCCCTTGTTCTTTTAAAGTATTGTGATGAATAGAGATTGTAAACATAAACTTCAACAATTTGTTTCTTTAAACTTGAGCTCTAACAGAAACTAAGAGGAGCTTTAAGTATCACACATATACCCCAGGTGAAGACTCCGCAGGTCACACATATACCCCAGGTGAAGACTCCTCAGGTCACACATATACCCCAGCTGAAGACTCCGCAGGTCACACAAATACCCCAGCTGAAGACTCCTCAGGTCATACATATACCCCAGGTGAAGACTCCGCAGGTCACACATATACCCCAGCTGAAGACTCCCCAGGTCACACATATACCCCAGGTGAAGACTCTGCAGGTCACACATATACCCCAGCTGAAGACTCCTCAGGTCACACATATACCCCAGCTGAAGACTCTGCAGGTCACACATATACCCCAGCTGAAGACTCTGCAGGTCACACATATACCCCTGCTGAAGACTCCGTAGGTTTTATAACCTTACAAAGGGTTCTACTGGCTTCGGCAAATTGGCCCTTAATCTCGATTTAACCCATCAATAGCCCAGTCGGACGGGACGGATTAAACTCACTAGCATTCTCCAAAACAAACATCCATCTCCATGAAAAAAAACATTTAAAGAGATATCATATATGTGGGATTTAAACCCTGATACATACAAATTACATAAAAAATGAAGAATGACAAGATCAGATTAAGCAACCAGTATAATATTAACACAGTAATATGCTGCCAGAGAAAATCACTTTAACAAAACTGAAAATCACTTGAACAAAATTGAAGGCAGGCAGAGGGGAAAATCTCCTCAATATTGAAGGGAGACAAAAATATATGTGTAGACGAAACATTGATGATTTCATATTTTTGAGTTGAGATCAAAGTTCAATGTCAGGACTTGCCTATTTTTCCCCGGACATAATATTATTATTAGAGACTGGCGTTTGAAAGAGGCAGTTCACATACACATCTTACTATGTCTAGCTGGCACATGTATGTCAGAAAGTTCTCTGTTTTTACATCAGAATACAAGATTACAGTTAAACAGAGGCTAACAAAATTAGAGAACAATTCAAAAACAAAACTGGATAGTGAAAGTAATTGTCCAATAAAAACTAAAAAATCATTAACTATCCTAGGAGAGTCATACTTCTGTCCATAAGAAAGGGGCCTCTTTGGCGGAGTGGTCTAGAGCGCACGCCTCTAGAGTGTACGCTTGTGATCCACAGATCCCCTTCATGTCAGAGTTCAAGCACTCGCTCGGACTGTATGTGGGTTGATCTGCCAACTACCAGCGGAAGGTCGTGGGTTTTCTGGGTTCTACCCAGTTTTCCTCCCACAATAAAGCTGGCCAATGATCTAATTGGGACATTTAGTCCTGTTGATCTGACAATAAACAGAGTAATCTTTTTCAAATTTAGGACATGTGTCTAAATTATGTTGTTAAAATAAATTATATATTACTTCGCTAAAAAGTCATGAAAGCAACAATTTTATGTTAATTAATTTTATCCCCTAGAGTGGACAAAAAGATACCAAAATATTCTCACATTAACTACACGTAACAGCACCAGAGTAACAAAACAAAAAAAGCCTCTTCCCACAAAAGCAAACCAAATACTGATAACGCCACCTGGTGGAAAGCATTTTATCAAAACAAGGGGAATAACCAGATTGTCATATCATGAAAAACAAAAAATTAAAAAGCAAAACGGTATGAATAACTAATCCAAATATGTAAGTAACTTTTATATTGAGCCAAAAAACAAAATATTTCCAAAAATGTGACAAATCGCCTGCACTTGACAATCAACATTAAAAAACAATAATTAAACAGAAAAATCTAAGAGGAATTCTTAACAATAAGTCAGAATCCGTCTTGTTCAAACATGTATTATGTTATGAAACTGAAAATCTAATTCAGCTTGGTTTGATTATGCACAAAACTTAGGGCCTACATGTAAGTCGTATGCACTTTTCCATTTGATGCACTTAGAAGCTAGAAAAATGTAAGAAAAAGTACTATAACAAATAAAAAGTTGTGCCAAGTGAAGTAAATTCTTGCTTGCACCAAATATATACAAATTCAAAAAATGTGAAACTTGATGAAGCACTTCAGTTATATAGGTGAAAAAGAAAAATTAACACATTTGATGGGGAGCAAACTTAAGATAAAGATTTGATAAATATACAAAATGTAAACAAACTTACAAAGTAACAGATTACACAACAATATGCTAGTTGTTATTCCACCATACACAAGGAATTATTATATGTAATACTTTTCCAAGGGAGATAATTCATTCCAATATAGCCTTGAATACTAAGTTACTTCCCCTGTATTAACCACGGCAAAGATAAACAATTATGTAACAACAGGTAGAAAATTAATAACGTTTAATCTCGACATTTTCTCATAGGCAGCAGTCTAGCTTGATTTCCTTACAAGTATCAAAGCTGCAGCAGTTCGCTGGGCACATAAATCATTACTCACATATATTCCCAGCAAAGAAATTTGGTGTAACAGAATTACTATAAAAAAAATTCAACCCTGAAAAAGGGCCATAATTAAGTATAAAAACAAAACTGCGTATTATATTTCCTGGTTATGTAGTCCGAAGACTTATAAAATAAGGCCAAATAATAGCTGATTATCCACTTTGAGAATACTGATAAAGCAGGTTTATAGAGATAATACGCACACATATATTAATATACACACACAGCAAATAAACTTCGAAATTCACCCCATCAAAACGCTAAGTATTTGTTCAACTTAATTGCTTAATGCATCAAATTCATCAAATGTCATTGAGTCCAATCGTCGAGGCATATTATGTGGGAGTATCCCAGAATCCTCTGAGTTTTCCGTATTTTCGTCGTCTGAGGGACTTGTTATATGTAATCTTGTATCTATAACATCCTTTATAGAAACATGACTATTTTTTGCATTTATATCATTTGTTTTATCATCATTTTTTTGTATAAAATTTTCATTTTCTTCACGGCTGATACTTGAGCTGTGGTTTTTACCCCAGGAAACTTCTCGCTTGTTGGCAAACTCTCGACACAAACTGGCCCAAGTCCCTGGCGTTGCATCGCATATTGATGCCGAATCAACTGTACTGGTGGTGTAGTTTGAACAATAATCACTGTCAGCAGCAATATTCGCATTCGTGTCATGGTAAATCGTATTGTCCATATTCAAATTCATGTGGCCAGGTCGTATTGAGCGTTTGTTTTTGGGAGGTGGTTCTATTTTAGGGGTGCGACTTTGAATACTTAAATCAATGCGATTCCCGCTGGCGTCTTGAGGTGGCAAGGGGGTAATTATTTTCACATTTTCGTCTTTTCCGAAAGATGGTGAGGGCGTTGAATTATATATTGAAGAGCTATTCCGGCTACTGTCTGAGTGACTGAACGGATTATAGATATTATGTGATTGGTTAAACGACTCTGGCACATGACCATTACGTGGTTGTCTGCCTTGTGATGGTGGCGTGTGGTACCCATTCAGAGAGCATTCCATAGATGTGTTTGGCGGTGTTTTGCCGCTCGTTTCACTCAACCCACTGCCATTATTCACCGTCGTTGAATGCCAGGAAACATTTTCCGGCTGCTGCAGATTAAAAGACAAACTATCGCTGGACATTTCCTTATGGCCACTATCGGGAGAATCCGTGTCTAAGTCCGTCTTTGTGTTTTTAAACATTGCGCTCTCGGGGACCGTCTGTAGGTAGGACATATCAAGTTCCCGAAACTCTGGTAAATACACAGGTCCGGACTGGGGCGTAGTTGGGTCTGGCAAAACTGGGATCTTAAACAGATAAAAATTTCAAAAATTATTTCATTGTTGCTCCCAATACCTATGGCAGATAATCAAATAAAGTAACACAAAAACAGATCGTATTTGTTTATTCCTTATTCAAATAACCATTAATCAAAGCCCACAGGGGTTTAATACAACGGCTTGTTTAACATTGTACTCAAGAGTATTTCACCTATATGGTGTATGGTGGAAAACTGAGAAGAAACCTCGTAAAAACCACAGCGCGAACTCCGCAGCCACCGGAAAACTTCCCTAATTATATACCTAAGGTCCACAGGGGGGATCGAACCTATTCTGGGTACAGTGAAGTTAGAATATTGAAAAGATTTATTTATTTCACAGGCGTTTAACTCAAAGGTCTGATTAAAAATGCAAACCATACCTGGACCTGAGGTGGTGTTTGGAAGAGAATTTCAGACGCTGACGAAATGCCATTCACTTTCATTTCGAAGTCCTGGACTCTGTTAATAAGTGTGGCTACATGGTCCAGGAGATCTCTGTTATGAAGTAATAGTTGATGAGCACGCGCCTAAATAGACAAAAATTAAAAAAAACATTCATGATTCCAACTGGCACTAGTGGTTGGATTGATTGATAGGGGTTTTACGCCATACTCCAGGTTATTTACTGACATGATGACGCACTAGCCTAACGGGCGAAGGAAACAACCCTATATGACACTGACATCACACAAGACCGTCAGAGGACAATGATAGGACTCAAAACAGGACTCCAGTGACATGGTAGCTTTCTGATGCCCAATAGCTCTGAGAGAACCAGTGTACAGGAAGCTTTCCCCAATCTTCAGAAATAATTGTTTGTATCCATATCAAATATAGAAGCAATCCCTGTTTCTATTTATGTCTCCCTTCCTGAAGTATTTAAAAGTCAATTTTTTGTATCCATATCAAATATAGAAGCAATCCCTGTTTCTATTTATGTCTCCCTTCCTAAAGTATTTAAAAGTCAATAAACTAATAAGGCAAAAGACTTTTATAATATAGATTTTAGAACAGTCTATACTATACGTCAGCCCCTGAATGCCACTAAAACAATTTATATGGATTTCAACTTCCAATAAATCTTGTTGCTTTATTTCAGTGCCATAATAAATGATATTTTGCTAGCTAGGCTGCCCCTACTGTCACAAGTCATAACTGATAGATAGAATAAGAGACACCCTGAAACAAGGGAGTCATGTTTGTACATACAATCAACAGTTAGTCCACATTAAGAGAGAATGCCAACAATATTTCATAAAATATAATGGCCATACTGAAGTATAATTTATGAGGTACTGGTGACCACATGGAAATTATATGTACCGTTTTTGTTTTTTTTTTGCTTTTCGTCTGTGCATATTTTTCTCTTGAAATAAAGCTACTCTCGGCCTATTTACATATTTTTCAAGTTTTAAATTAATTTATTTCACCGACATTATTTATGTTTACTGTTTATTTTTTAATGCTCCTATATACACAATTTATGGAAACCTCATTTGGTATGTTGTCTAAAGAAACCCATTTCCTCAACCTGTATAGACAAACTCTTTAAGATGTTGGCTATAACATCCCTGAAGCTCAATTGACAAAAGAAAGACATTGACGAACCTGTGCCTCTATCCTTGCAGCCGTCTCCGCAGCCAGCTGGTCTTTGAGGAGGTGAACTTGAGCAATGGCCACTTGAGTCTGTTGTTGTTGTTGTTCTAACTGTTGCCGTAGTAACTGCATTTGATGATGAGAGCTGAGTGGTAGTTCGGGGTTGGGTGAGACATCACCGAGTAAAACTGGCGACCCCAATGGCGATGTGATTGTCTCCCCCTGTGTTTATAGCGAGAATACTTTTTAAACATTTTTGCGTTACTGTTACAGTACCAATTGCTGTTGTTTCTAGGGATGTGGATATACATTGGTTCTTAAATTATAGAATCTACAATCCATTCCCCTACCAAAGCAGTTTGCCGTGAGTTTTAAAAAAGGACACATCATGTTTTTTTCTCTATTTACATTCAACTAAACAATAAATTCAAACTTGAAAGTTAATTCGTATACGCGGAGAAAAAGCAAATAAGCAAAGCAATCATTGTTACCGGTGTGTTAGCTCCCATTGATTGTAGCAGTTGCTGAGCCTGCTTTAATGCTAAATCAGTGGGCGGAATACTGGACTTCTGACTGACAGGACTACTCATAGAGTCATCTCCCTTTGCATCACTCTCCAGGGCCTCTTTGCCTGTGATGATTGAAGCAAAACATACATGTTGATCATTGGGGAAAAGTTTTACAAGTTTTACAAGTTCACGTAGAAGAAAGAAAATAGCCTGTCCAAAGTGCGTATGTGTAACTTTGTGAATTTTAAGCCTTACTATCAATTAAATGGTGACTTAGCTATATTTTCTTAAAAGCAGATTACTTTTCAAGCTTTCGCAATCTGGACAAGAGCAACTGGCACATTTTTTCCAGCCTAAAGACTGTAGGCCTACATTTGATTCCAAAAACAATTTCTCCACATTTTAGTTGTTGTATGATTGGTGTATTACACCGTATTAGGTGTTATTTCACGTATATGACCATGTTTTAGCCCAATTGTTAAAGGATCGGAAGGAAGCCAACCCTTGATGTCACAACAAATCTGGTTCCTGATATATAACCCTGAGCTCAGAACACCAGATCAACCACTCACAATTTCATCACATCAAAAGCCAAAAAGTACAAGGCAATTTGACCAACAAAAACACCAACTAGATCCTGCTTTATTTCATCTGGAATATCATATGTCAAATTTTGATCTTAGCTGATGGTTTATTTTACCAATGTATCTTTCAAATACAAACAGAATGAAAATCTAAGAGAACTTAGGGAGAAGATGACAAGCCCAACGTCCTAGAATCAGAAATGTTAGGGATTTTTGGAAAATATATTTTTTTAGGTCCATCTATACATATTAAGCAAATTTTCTGTCTCTGTTTTTATATGAACTTGTTAACTTTTACAAGCCTTGGTGCTTGCCTGTGCTCTATAAGCTATTATAGGGAATCAGAAAGCTGATTTTAATGGTGTCTTTTGTCTGTAAATGTACTGTGGTTTCTTCTGTGTTGCCAGTGTCGCTTCCTTCACCCATTGCGCTGGTACACATTCATATGAGTGAAATAAACTGAAGTATGGCGTAAAATCCTAATCAAACAAAACACAAACTGCTGACACATGTCGTTGGTAACATTGTTAAAATCACCCACTGTCTGTGAAGCCTATTGTGAGATTCCATTACATAACCAAGGTCGACGGGAAGGCTAAAATAATGAAGAAATGGGCCTCGACAGGTGTCCATAACATTACTTAATAGGTATACCAGTGTAAACCATTAGCGGAGAGCTGACAAGGACCTTGATAGGCAATGGGGGCTGTTAAGCTCACAGGAATAAATATCAACATAAAAACAGTAGCTGCCAAACATTTCAAAGGCTTAATCTGTTAAAAGGCAGTAGGGAAAAAAAAAAGAAGACAAAAATAAAAAATTGGCAAAATTCCTTGACAGCTTGAAAGGTTACGTGACTGTTCCACTTAAAACTTATCGATTTTATCAATCAGGTCTTGAAAAAAAAAAAAAGGAAATAAAAAAGGTAAAGAAACTAAAATTTGTATTATGAAGCATGACCTCTGACTTTACAAAAAGAAATAGATTACTCCGCTGACTTAACAAAGTTTTCCTCAGCCATATTATTGCAGGTCTTTCAAAAGTGTTAAATATATAATTGTAAAAGAATTGCATCACACACTTTTGTAGAGATTGTGTTTAGAATCCTTAAAAAGAAAAGACCTGGTTTATTTTGCTAATTTTGCAAAGATTTATTCTCAACTATATTACCGGTAAGTCTTAAAGATTTATCATTTTATTTTCATGATGATATATGCTGTTTGTCATGCTTACATCATAATACTGAAACAAAATGTTTACATCAATTTTAAAGCTAAGAAAAAGAGAAAAGGAGAAAAAAGAAAAACAACATATTTAAATATTTGTATTTCTTAGTATGCAACAATTTTGACATTTGTATATTTATATTATAAGAAGATCAATAGCTCTTAGGAGCTAATGTTTTTTTTTTTGTTGTAAAATGTCATCATCTATAAATAAACTTTACTTTAACTTGAACTTGAATTACACATACTTATTAAATGCTTAAAAAATGGATAAAACTGAAGTAAATTTTCATCTTGAGCTAGTTTTTTATGTTTTCTCACAGAAAAAATGATTTTTATGCAATCTTTTATGATTATCTTTGCAAGTTCGTCATAAGTCTTCAAAAAAGATTGAATACAATAGTAAAATAACAAAAAAAATATGAAATCGTAAGGACATCGGAGACCTGTACTTTTGTAGAGGTAGTATTAAAGGTTTTAAATTTATTCTGCTAAACGATGCAAATGTTTTTTCAACTTTGACATTAAGTCTTTACAAAAGACTGTTAGCAAAATTTGCACCATAAAGCATGGCATCTGATATGTGTGCTTTTGTGGGCAGCGTATTAATTTTTTTTAAAATTTATTTTGGTAAATGTTATTTTTTTTCTTTCCAAAGTCCCTAATTTTAATAAGGTTACAAGAGAACAGTTACACTGGTGAAACGTGAAACGGAAATATTACGGTACCCAAAAGTTCCTCACAACACTCTTCCTTGTACATTGTATTTATTTCTTGAAGCCGGTAGTTCTAAAGATCAGTTTCGAGTAATATTGAACAAGAGAAGCTCTGAGCAAGAAAGTCATGTTGGTATAGATAATATATTTCAGCTTTATTATGCCATCATCAGTTAAACATATATTTCTGCCTTATGTTTAACTGATGATGGCATAACACATGTAAATCTATCTATACCAACATGACTCGTTTGTTCAGAGCTTCTCTTATTCTATATTTATTTCTTTCAATCTTCTATAATTGTTTGTTTGTTTGTTTGATTGGTGTTTAATGTCATACTCAAAGGTATTTCACCCATATGACGACCTACTAATCTTGCGTTGCTGGTGTATGATGGAAAACCGAGAAGAAACCTCGTAAAAACCACCCCGCGAAGACTTCCCTTATATTCACAAGGTCCACAGGGGATCAAACCTATTCCGTCAATCTTCTTTAATAGAATAGTTCCAAATAAACTGCTTCTTACTTTTAGATTTTTGCTCTGATTCATTAGAGTGTTCACTGCCGTCTTCGTCAGGGTTTTCACTGCTGTTATTTAGATTCTGTACACTTAATTTGTGACACACCTCGAAAGCTTGTCCAATCGTTCTCACAATTCTCATTGCTTGGTTCTGGAAAAAAGAAAGAAAATACATCAATTATTTATTTATTAATTTATAACCTCTATGCTTGATTAATCACTATCAATTCTCCGTTTTGTAAACAGGGATGGATCAAAGGTCCTGCAGCGTCTGTAAAAATAGTGCTTCAAAAATTAAAATGAAAGATTTTTTATAAAAATCCAATGTTTGAGTGAATAAATTTCACTTTGAACAACTTTTCACTGATGCTTTGTTTTTAATGGTGCATGATCTTAATTGTAACTTGTTTGACGTAAAATAGTGTTCTACTGGTGCTTTCTCTATTTATTTAATCTACTATCTATGGGAGTGCAGTGGTCGAGAGCGCAAACTTCTAGAGTGCATGCTTGATATCCACAGATCCCCTCACCTCTGAGTCCGCGGATTCAAGCACTCGCACTATATGTGGGTTGGTCTGCCATCTACCAGCAGAAGGTCGTGGGTTTTCTGGGTTCTAACCAGTTATCCTCCCACAATAAAGCTGGTCAATGGGATCTGTAATTGGGACTTATAGTCCTGTTCATCTAACTTTGGAAAATCTTATAAATTTGCAAAGTTTTCCCCCCTCCAAATCCTTAAGAACACAAGTGCTAAAAGCTGAATTTCAACCCTGGTAAACTTGATTTCTTAAACAGACAGATCTTAAATCTAACAATTCTTATTGCATGAAAAATGATGGTGTCTTTAATAATATTATCTAATTTGTGGATTGTCAATTTTTGTAGGCCTGAATAAATAAAAAAAGGCTTGGCTTATTGTTTTTTGTGCATGTGACAAGCACATTTCAGTGAAGATACAACCACTGTTATTTTCATTTGTTTCCATACAAAGTTATATATTTTCGGTTGTAAATAAATTTGTGGAAGAACCGATTTTTTCTCTCTGATTCTGAAAAATAATTTACAAAAAAATCTTAAATTTGGTTGGATATTGTTTTTAAAATTTTAAAAACAGTTAAATAATAAAATTAATTAAATAATAGGCATTTTATACTTATGTCAGTATTTGTTTCTTCTGTATTTAACTGTATATTAAAACTGCAGTTATTTCAGAAGCTTTGGTTTAAGTCTTCTAATTGTTAGCAATTAACACTGGATTCAGAAAAATAAATAAAAGCTTTTAACAGAAATACACCTTTTGCGTTTATAGTTATTGACATTTAAGAAGAAATATTCACTGACAATTGTGCATGTATCATATGGGCCAGATATCTCTTTAATGACCATTCACCATCCTAGTGGACTATTTGCTTTCTATTAAGATAGATATTCATTTGCTCAATGTTGTGTTTCTACTGATAGCTATCTTTCTATGAACACGATTCAAGCATTAAGAAGACCATGGCTGTGATCGGGAACGTAATACCTTTTGATTTCAGAAGATGTTTTCAAAGGAGAAAGTCTATTAACTTTTCTCTCAGGTTAGTTTGTTAGGCTTTAAATGTCAGGCTTTTCAATTTCCTCAACAAAAGTCGTCTATCAGATAGGTGACCCTTCTGTTTCTACAAAGTATTTTTCCACCATGAGAATTGCCACCAGGAAAATACATTATTCATGGAACTTTTCTCCTTCAATTTTGATGGAGTCTGGATTATTGTAAGCCGTCTTTTCAACAGGATTCAAGAAGCAGACGGCCTGTCCAGAGACTAAGTCGGCCATGTTTTCTTAGATATCAATAGATCTGTGATAAAGAGAAGGGAATTCAAAAGCCTCTGAGACATCTCATTTGATCTTTAGTTTGTCAATGCCTCTTAGGACCAGCCCGGATTTTATGTTAAGTTTAAGAAACGGAGCCCAAAGATGGCTAGTCTTTGGTTAAATTGATATATTGGAGAATCTATAAACTACGACTTCCAACACATATAAGAACACTTAACATTCTTATAATCAACTCTTAATCAACAAAAACCATGAATTAATTTGCTTTGACTGGGGCTTTACACCATACTTGAGGTTATTTCGCTCATATGACAGCCAAATCAATGGACGAAATCACCCTAGCAGAAGATGCCGCAATACCTTTACGGGACATAAAACAGGGTACCACAACAAATCAGCTTTTTGATGCCCCTTAGCTCAGATAGCACCAGGGCACAGGAGGCCCCCAACCATCCATCCAACCACCTGCCCATATCAATTTGACTTTGCTTTAATTGAGATATGTCTTTAGTGCTCACTTGGTTAATAGATAAGAGTTTTCAGTACAACTGATATTGGTTTGCTGTGTTTCCGCTGAATGCTTCTATCCATGAACACAATTCAACCATTAGCAGGTCAATGTATGTGTGCGAGAAGATGTTTGAGAAGATGTTTCCAGAAGAGAAAGTCTATTAACTTTTCTCTCAGGATAGTTGGTAAAGTCTTAAATGTCAGGCTTTTTACTTGTCTCAACAAAACTCTGCTATTATAGACTTCTGTTTCTAAAAAGTATCTTCAGCCAAGGGAATTGTCAACAAAAAGGAAAATACATTATTCATGGAACTATTCTCCTTCAATTTTGATGGAGTCTGGATTATTGTAAGCTGTCTTTTCAACAGGATTCAAGAAGCAGACGGACTGTCCAGAGATCAAGTCGGCCATGTTTTCTTAGATATCATAGACCTCTGAGCCGAAGATGGGAATTCCAAAGCTACTGGTCATCACCCTCCACCTTAATACTTTGTCAAATAATAAATCCTCTCACAACCAATTTTCATTCAGACATTTTGTAAGGATTTGGATTATTTTAAAATACTGAATCAAAACGTGACCAGCTTTGGCAAAGACAGCTGATTCAATATCAAAATGTTACTCTAATAACAGAAAATTCTGGATAGCCACGAACAGTATTCTAATCTAACAAGTTTTAAAGAATATTAATATTAACTTAACAGTTAAAACAGAAATAAGCAGTAAATGTCTAGGGAATAGCACTATTCACAAGAAAACATTGGTAACTTTATGTCTGGGTAACCCATTTTCGTCTTGAATTCTATGGGAAGGACGGTTTACAATTTTCTACATTCCATCTGAACTGAAGGATATACCTGTAAGAATAATGTACAAACTTAAAGACAAATGTAGGGTAGAACTAGTAGATTTATAGGAACAGAACTTCATAAAGTGTTATGCCAACGTGGTGTTGATGACATAAAAAATCAAGACTCGATCACTTTCAATTTACCGAAAACAAGGCTTTGTAGCATTTCTCCAATAACACAGTTGCTTCACATCAAGACCATTTGTTACAGTCAATGTGCTTGTACAACAAGATTTGAACAACATTTAGAAGCTGGGTAATATAGAGACGGCTAAATATACCTAAAAAGGTTATTAAGTGAAAAGACTTGAAATCAGAATGAATGCTATCTTTTTATTGATCTCATGAAAACTGCTTTGTAAGTTTGTTTAATTCAGGTTTTCAGCCATACTTAATGTTATTGCACTCGTAGAATTGTGTGCCAGCACAATAGGTGAAGGAAACCATCCTTAACTACGCTGGCAGCACAGAAGACCCCATACATGAAAAACAGGGGCTTGGCGCCATAACAAATTGGCTTCCTAATGCCCATCAGCTCAGAGAACACCAAGGCAAAGGAAACTCCCATCCAACCTATCTATTCATTGATCTAATGTAAACTAATTGATTTCATTGAGAATGTTGGGTGCACTTTGTTGACAAATTCTTAAAATACCTGTTTTGGTAATGTCTTCAGTGCTGTATCACAGCCAGGGAAAGAGTTCAGCCATTCCGAGAAAAATACCTCCTGACTTGGGGCACATTTGGGGCACAACATTTTAGTACCTGACAAACCAACTATAGGTGCCTGTCGTTCGTACAGCTGGTGCAGCAACGTCTTAGTTACTATCAGTCCCCATAGTAATTAAAACGATGTCTGCTCGATCAGTTGTTGTTGTTTCGATGGATGTTCTTTTCTCTTTGCAATCTCTTTGGCATTTGGGGGCATTGGCCCTTCAATTTAACTATGTACGGTAAATACCTCGCAGTTCCATTTAAACAGATATTTATAAGTAATCAAAGCTAGACTTCATTTCAAAATCGAAAATCAATTTACAAACTCTTTTGCGGATTACTCTCAGACTTGCTTTGGAGGCAAACAACCGATCAGAAGCCAGATAGCCCTTCCTGTTTACTGGCTAATTTGTTTTTGTGTGTAGCTTTATCAATGAGTTGCGGAATTCGGCAGTATAACTTATTCTATTCAGCCCACTTCAGGAAATATTGCAACTTGATGCAATTTTGTTTGGCAAAACCATTCCCGTCTCACCCATATATATCTTGATATAAAAGATAGTGACCATATTATTGGAAGCTACCCGTCTCACACTAAGCTTCTCCTGTCTTAGATCATGTGGTGACAAAACTAATCCGAACTCAAAATGTATGAATAGAAAGCATGGGTTTATCTATTGACAACAGAAAAGGTCAAATGAGAATTATGACAGCCCTTGTCTCTTCAACACAGACCTATGATATTAAAGAAAACAACTATCCCTGGAAAATCTGTCTGCTACCTACA